>CM019063.1:41006386-41241386 GCA_009667805.1 Leptobrachium leishanense
AGTATAACAAAAAAAATGCAATAAAATTAGAATTTTCAATAATTTACAGCGTGTAAAGTGATTTTTTTTCTCTCTTTTTATCACGTGAGCCTTTGCGATTATATTTTCTATGGGTTGCGCTTGTTAAAAAAATTAGAAATGGGAAATCGGTACATTTTTTTGGGGGGGAAATTATGTGCTTTTTAGCAAACGTCCCCCGCAGAAAAAATCGTTAGTGCAGCATCATTGTTCACATTATAATTGAAATGGGAACAATAATGCTGCATTAATAAGACAAAAAAAAAAACTTTTTTAATTTTATTTTTTTAATTTCGATTTTACACTTGATATGGTCATGTTTGGTATCATTGGAAAGGCCATGCTCTAGCCGTTCCAACAATACCAAACATTAACCCCTAGATCAGGAGATAGCGGGTTCATTGGAACCCCCTATCTCCACCATAGGCAGCTAGGGGTTAACTCCAGAACTGACGTCATCGCGCCAGTCATCAGTGGGAGATCCGGAAGCTCCGGGAGGTGACTGCGATACAGCGCCTATTGGCAGTGCCCTTCCAAGCGGTGCCTGCCTTTTCCCAGTGGCCCGCTCGGTTGGGAAGGGAGAGAGGTCCAAAGGACCTCCCCTTCAGGCACTTTCCCTGCACTCGCCTGCAATTGTGCCCGCCGGGGTCCCAGATGCCGGGCTGACATCCAAGATGTCAGCCCGCACCGGGGGGCCGCAGCGATCGGTCGAAATACCCCCTCCCTTTCAGGCAATCTTTGCTTTGTCATTTACGTGGGTAGGCCCATAAAGGAAGTCAGAGCGCCGCGGGACCCCAGAGAGAAGTGAGTACCTCTCCCAGGGCTCCTGCTAGCGGGTGACGTGTGGGGAATGACCTCCGCATATAGCGAGAGTGAATGAGGATGTTCCCCACACCGCAGCGAAGGGGTTAAAAAAAATGATTTAAAAAAAATGTTATAAATAATAATAAATGGTCTTAAAAATAAAATTAAACAAGATATTACATTTTTTACATTGAAACCTATTAAACACGACTGTTTAAACCTGTTGAATTCAAACACCGAAATCAGGTCATTTTGCCACAATTCGTCATTCTGTGACTTGTTAGTTCACCGGAGGTGTAATTTTGGGTCAGTCTATTCACAAAGCTATATTTTTACCAAATACAGGCAAATTGAAAGTGAAATAAGTTGAATTTCAATGTAGTTTGATGTGATTCGGCAGCTCTGAAATTCTCCCATAGAGCAGTGGTTCTCAACCCTGTCCTCAGGTCCCCCTAACAGGCCAGGTTTGCAGGATATGTGAAGCACAGGTGATATGATTTGCTGCTCAGTGATTGCAGGATTCAGTCTGCATTTCCCCAAGGGAATCCTTAAAACCTGGCCTGTTCTTAGAGGGACTTCGAGGAGAGGGTTGGGATCCACTGCTCTATGGGACAATTTCAGAGCTGCCGAATGCAACATATTTCGCTGCCAATTTGCCTGTATTTGGCAAAAATACAGCTTTGAGAATAGACAAATTGGTCCTAATTGCACCGATGGTGAAATTCACCGTCTGGTGCAATTCGGTGGTAAATTCAGACGTTAGTGACTAAACCTACCAAGTATTTGACCAGGGAAAAACTCCAAACACTTGCAATCAGCTCCTAGTTAAAGCATCACTATGTTAAGAAGCTCTGTGTGACCTTCCTCCGCTGCTTCAGTAATTACTGCTCTTTTCCCCCATACCAGTGGCAGAAGTACCAGGGTCGCAGCGGTCGCAGTTGCGACCGGGCCCTGGCATTCCGCCACTGGAGGGGGGCCCAGCGCCGCCGCCAGATTCCGGCAATCAGCGCCGGAATCTGGGAGCCGCGCACTGGCCGTCCCTCTCCCTGCGAGCGGCCACTGACATGCAGCTTGGCCGCTCACGTGGGATGGGAACCACCTGACCGGCGCACGAGATCCTCTCGCGAGACCTCTGCGCTGGTCAGGTGGTTTCCGGCGAGCGGCCAAGATGCATGCTTCCACCGGCCGCTCGCCAAGGAGAAGAACAATGCCGGCGGAGCCTGCCCTGGGACCAGCAGAGGTGAGACCTGGGGGCCATATATATATACCCATGAGACCTGGGAGATATATATATATATATATACCCGTGAGACCTGGGGGCCATGTAACAATGTACATTCTTTGCAAAGCTACCTTGAAGATGGTTCCTGTGTGAACCGAAACGTCGGTCATTTTTAAATGATTTAATAAATTTTTGTTTTTTATCCCATTGGTGCGTGTGCAGCCATCTCTTCGTTTTTCTATATTCCATATGCCTAATGGCTGGCACTGCTGTTTTTCTTAGTATCTCTACGTAATTAGGAGTGCGGGAGCAGACATTCGATATACATATACTGGCGACATCCAGGATCCCGGCACCCTACAATAGTGACTTCAACAGAATTTATCAAGTTAATACAACCTTTTCCTAAGATCGACTTCGCCCAAATGGAGGACTTCCTGCAGAGAGCAGGGGCGTACCAAACTTATGCAGAAACCTTGCAGATTACGGACGAGCAAGCACAACAAATTTTGTGGCCACTCACTCCAGAACAACGCGAACATCGACCATCAAGTAAGGACTTATATTTTGATATGCTCAAAATGAAACGCAGAGAGGTAGATCTTAATTTACACTGAGTTTTTCTTTCCGATTACTTCTGTAGTAAAAGAATACCTAGAGGTTTCAGAATAGCCAATTCGCCTACTATCGGTAGGACGAACCCCGAATATTGTAAAAAGTGGGTAGCGATTGCAAATAAATGTTCCCTCGATTGGCTTGTCATAACTATCGAGGAGGTGGGCAAAGAAATGCATATTACCAAACAACAAATTGCTAAATATGAAATTGAGAACTCTAGTTCGATCGACACAAGTGCATTTACAACTCAATTAACTAAACTTCAGGAAGAGGTGGAGAAGTACAGAACGGAATTAATCCGGTTTAAAAAGCAGAAGTTGGAAAAAGTAAATTATGATTATACCACTCATAGAGTTTATCGGTGGTTAAGCACAGATCGTCCAAGACCTCAATTCCCAAGATCCAGACAGCGGATCAATAGACCCGCCTATCCCACATTAGATTGCACGTCCGGGGAATCAGCCTCCGATACAGAAATGATGACACAGTCACATAACCAGTCGACTGCTCAGGCTTTTTTAGGCGAACCACAAGCACACGACACTCAGCCAGTAGTGTCTACACGTGTTCAAACGAGAGGCTACACGGGCCACAAAGAACCTGTAAGAACAAACGTACACGAAGAGGGCACAGCAAGAAGAGGGACCCGCGGAAGACCCCCCACTTACAAGAGGTGATTCCAGTTTTCAACTTGTCACATAAACAACTGTCCCCGATACATCTACGTGTTCTCAACAAAGGTTTAACCTTTGTACCTACTTCTAAAGCCAAACCGTTTGATATTGAGATACAGAATTACAAATTGAATCGATCTTTAGCGATTCAAGAACGCCTCTCGAATTCGGCTATTCCATATAAACCCACATTGAGACTCAAAGGTACACAAGATGTAAAAACGAACAATGCCTTCATCAATACGTATACCAACATCATATACGAAGAATCAAAAGCTTTATTGAGATCTAAACCTCGCCATTACTCTAATCTCTCGAAAGATGAATTTACTGCATTAAAAGAATTATCAGCGGACACCAGCATTACTATACGCCAAGCTGATAAAGGAGGTGGGATAGTGTTGATGGAATACGCGGACTATCGTAATGAAATATTGCAACAGCTTGCAGATACAACAATTTATCGAAAATTGACACATGATCCCACAAATGAATTATCGGCAAAAATTAATTCAATTGTCACGAGAGGATTACAAGCAGGGTATATAACAGAGGCCATAGCCTCGTTTCTCATGGTTAAACATCCAATTGTACCAATATTGTACACGATTCCAAAAATTCACAAAAATAATCAAAATCCACCAGGCAGACCCATTGTGTCAGCGCGGGGAAGTCTGTTAGAACCCATAGGAAAGTATATAGATCGCATTTCTAAAGATACAATGATGCATCTACCGACTTGTCTCAAAGACACAATGCAGTTGATACAGAAAATCAATAGTTTAACCTTACCGGCTACTCCATGGCTTTTAGCCACAATGGATGTAAAGAATTTGTACACCATAATCCCACACGAAGAGGGTATTTCAACATTTAAACAACTTTTGCAAGATTCCTCACATTATGATGGCCCTCCTATAGAGTTTATATTGGAATTATTACGTGTTACACTATTCCATAACTACTTTCGTTTTGAAAAATCTTTCTACATCCAAGTGTCAGGAACGGCCATGGGAGCTTCAATGGCGCCAACCTACGCCAACTTTTACATGTATAATTTCGAATGTGAATACCTTCTTCAAAAACACGCTGCAAAGATTCTGTTCTATGGACGCTTTGTTGACGATATTGTAATTATCTGGCAAGGAGATGAAGAGAATTTTGTAAGCATGGTAGAAGAACTCAATCAATTGAATACACCTATCAAATTTACAGCTTCATATAGCAGAGAAGAAATTGCATTTCTCGATATAATGCTTTTCCGTACAGAAGACAAATTAGGCTATACCCTATACAGAAAAGAAACGGACAGAAACATGATACTCCATGCAGAAAGTCCTCATCCAAGACATCTTATCAACTCCTTGCCAATTTCACAATTCTTACGAGTTATACGTTACAATAGTGATTCCGTAAAACGTAAGCATCAAATTAAGGAAATGAACACAAGATTCTTAGAGAGAGGCTATTCACAAGATTGCCTGGAAAAAGCATTACAAAAAGCGATGGAACGTGACAAAAGTGCAACCATTTCGAAACCACAAGATCCCCGGATTATGCTTTCAATGAACTACAATACTCATAGTGATCTTCTATCAAGACAAGTTAAAAACCATTGGAGAAATTTTACATATGATCATAAATTACCTAAACCCTTTCTCTCACCACCTTTAATCAGTTATTCAAGAGGCAAAAACTTGCGCGACTGGCTGGTACACACTGACTCAGCCAAAGCATATGACAACCGTCCTGTTTATTGTAAAAAAGGCTGCTTTAGATGCACTGGTTGCGTCACATGCAACCATATGTGTCCAGCTGCCACCTTCTCACATCCTCACACGGGCCATAAGTATGGCATAAAACATCGAATTACGTGCCAGACAGCATTTGTAGTCTATCTTATTACATGCCCATGTGGGTTGGCTTATGTAGGGAAGACAGACTTAACACTTAGAGACCGGATACGAGGCCATCGTTCCTCCATTAACACAGCTTACAGAGACGGCGTCACAGATAAGCCAGTCGCGAAACACTTTCTCGACCTACAACACCGGTTGCCGTCACTTAGATTTGTGGGAATCGACCATGTCCCCCCACTACTTCGTGGTGGCAACCGCTCCCAGTTGCTTCTTCAGCGAGAGACTTTCTGGATCAAAACGCTGGACACGGTCTCACCTAGAGGCTTAAATGAATACGTTTCTTTTTCTTGCTTTCTTTCAGAGAGATAAAGTTTATTATAGTATATACTAATGTTCATATAGTAAAGTTGTCAGTATGGAGGAGTGCACCATTATTGTTGCCGTCCTCCATTATAAGTATTTTATATTTTACTCCTATATCTTCATTTTGTTTTTAGGTTGCTATGACAACAAGCAGCTTTGAGCTTCCTGGGATGTTGCGTTCAGCGGCGTCCTGTTGGATATTTCCATGTTGTAGTGAATTCACCTGGAGATGTCTAATTGTAAGGGGCATTTCTGTAGGAAAGCAATGCATGTGTGAGGTTTAAAAACAATGTACATTCTTTGCAAAGCTACCTTGAAGATGGTTCCTGTGTGAACCGAAACGTCGGTCATTTTTAAATGATTTAATAAATTTTTGTTTTTTATCCCATTGGTGCGTGTGCAGCCATCTCTTCGTTTTTCTATATATATATATATATATATATATATATATACCCGTGAGACCTGGGGGCCATACATACCCATGAGACCTGGGGGCCATACATACCCATGAGACCTGGGGGCCATATATACCCATGTGAGCTGGGGGCAATATATAACCATGTCAGCTATCTTTTTTTATTTTGCATGAAAAAAAAAAGTCAAAATATAGAATTTTTTTGGGGGGGAGGGGGGCCCTTCGTGGATTCTTGCACCGGGGCCCTCAGGTTTCTAGTTACGCCACTGCCCCATACATATATGTAATATTTACATTACTGCTCTAATATATTACAATGCAATCGACATGAACGCACAAAGCTAACAGAAACTAAACACACGTTCAATAATGTTAAATAGAAAATACCCGGCACAAACCTTTCCCGAGCTTCGTGTAAACCAGCAGGAAAGAAAGACGTAATCTGTGATCACACAGGTAACAGAGGGAGGGGGAGTGGTTTTTGTATTTTCCAGGTATGAAAGGTCAATACTTGTTGTTCTACGGATGTGCCTGCCAAGAAAGGATGGGTTAACACCTTGTTGGCATCTGGCCAGGCACACCTGCCATGGTCTGCTGGAGAAGCAAGTAAAATCCTGTTCAGCACATCACTCCAATACAACTGTGCGGAAGCAAGTCTTGACTTTATGAGAGGAGGGTTCAACCTAAACAGGGGCTGACAGGGGCATACCTAGGGGGGGGCGGGGGGACGGCCTGCACCAGGTGACACCACCTCCTAGGGCGACACTCAAAATTATTTTTTTAAATTTACTTTTACAAAGTATTTTGCCAGGAAGGAAACATTGAGATTTCACAAATTTTCAAGTATGTCCTGGGTAGGAAAGGTCTAGGCTTTCAGTTTCCAGGGGACAGCAAAAAACCTCACCACTAAAGGGATTACTCATAGAGCACCGAAATGACGTCAACATTTTGGTGTTCTGTTGTTCCCTGCACTTCAGAGAATCAAATATCCCCACCCTGCAGTGAATTCACCATTCACCGCAGGGTCTCCGAAGTGCAGGGAGTCGGCCGCCGAATGCTGCCACCGCAAACCCGAGGCCTGCGGTTTTCAAAAAAACTACTGAACGAAAATGTCTGGAATTTACATATAAGATCCTATGAATGAGAATAAAAAGGTCTGTTACAGAACAAAGAAAAACCGCTATTGAAAAAAAGGGGAAAACATTTGGCCGAAAAAATTCTGAAAAATGACTAGAAGGTACTTAAAAAAAAAATCAATAAATAAAGAGACTATTTACTTTTAAACTTTGTGTGTGAGCAAATCACAGAGCAGTTGCGTACTTAGGGGAGGGGCGGCCGCCTCAGGTACCAGTGATTATTGGGGTGTCATTAGGAGGTGCCACTGTCACTGTGTGTCAGCTTTGAGCTGTGTTCTCAAACAACGAGCAGTGGAGCAGGGCGTTTACATTTGGAGAATAAAAATCCCCCTCTCCTTCCTCCATAGCTCCTCCCTAACCCGCAGCAGCTGTAGGAGAGGGGAGGGGGATGTGATTTGTGAGCAGAGAGAGAAGATGACAGTAAACGTCAGGTAAAGGGGCGGACACAACTCCCATCACACAAAACCAGCCACCCAGCGCACACACACAACTCCTATCACACAAAACCAGACACCCACACACAACTCCTATCACACAAAACCAGCCACCCAGCGCACACACACAACTTCCATCACACAAAACCAGACACCCACAAACAACTCTCATCACACAAAGCCAGCCACCAACACACAAAGCCAGCCACCAACACACAACTCCTATCACACAAAACCAGCCACCCCAACACACACACACAACTCCCATCAACAAAACCAGCCAAATGTTTACTTTTGTTCATAGCGATGAGGATGGATATGTTGTGAGTTTGCAAAATCACTTAAAAATAACAATTATTGGGGGGCGTGGCCGGCTGCACAGGGGAGAAGACACGTGTCTATGGAGCTCTGACCCGTCTATCTCTTTCTAGATTTACCAGCTGTCGGATTTTTATATATTTTGTCTCCCTGGACCCTGAAGCACCCAGCCATTGGTGGGGTGATGTCCGGGGCCCATATTGTCCCGTCCCCCCCCCCCGGACCAGAGACTGTCACTTTGTGGCTGGAACGTGAAGCCGGTGGTCATCTTTGGACCTAATACTGGGTCGCGCTCTGAACCGGGAGCTCTGAGTGCTCCCCAGCCGGAAAATCGCTCCAGCACTCAACTGGGGGCCCTGCCCCACGCCGTGGCACCTCTGCCGACCCTGACACCCCATTACCCGGATAACGGCTGTGGCGACGGAGGGCCCCTGTCTCCCGGCCGAAGCTATTGACTAAGTGGAAGGGACGGGGGGAGTGTGCACGCAGTGGCAGGCATGTGCCCCACCGCTCTGTACGCTGATTGGCTTGGATGCGGCGTTCTTGCACCTCGAGCACCTGCTGATGGAGGAGGGAGATGACGAGAGCCAGCTGACCGGAGGTGACCTGTGGCGCTTTACGGAGGCCCTGAGAGGAAACGAAGGTACGGATGCCCTGGGTGGAGTTCGGTCGAAGGGACTCTGGGAGGCAGACGTGGAACGTGGAGCAGACGTGGATGGTGCTGCTGCGGAGAGCTGCATCGGGAGAGGTGACACGGCTGAAAGGATGGAATCCAGGCCCCTGAAATTGAGAGCTGAGTACTGCAGAGAAGCTGTGGACCCGATTGCCATGCCGCGGGATGACCCTTTGTCTCCGGGTGCAACTCCGGGGGTATGTGGCGGGCATCTATTGCTGCCTGATGAGTCTAGAGGAACGGTGGAGTTGGCTGCTGCTGCAGGGCTAGCGGTGAATCCCCCCGTGCAGTCTGTGATGGAGGTGCTGCAGCGCTTTGGAGGGCTCTCTGTTGACGGACCGGGACTCTGATTCCAGCCTCGTGGAGTGGCCCCTGTCGTGGATGGGAAGACCCAGGGGATGCCCGTTCGTTGGGTCCGCAGGAGGTGCCGTGGCCTGGCGGGTCTGCATACCCGGCCTTTTTGTTAGACACAGGCTGAAGCGGACTATTCTGCCCCTTTCCTATTTCTTTGATGCCGACCTGTCCCTCACTGAAATGGCCCCCCCCCCTTTGCTGACCTTTTGCAGACGTTTTGGTCTATTCTGCTGACACTCCCCGGCTGGGGGTTTTTTGTTTTTGTTTTATAGAGACTCTGATATGTGGCTGACCTGGAATTTTTTCTGACATGGTCCTGCCGGCGACACCACGGCCTCCTTTGTTGGACACTGGATGACTTTTTTCGTTGAGTTTTTTTTTTTTTTGGCACCATGGGTTGTCTCGAGGACCGCCATTATGGCCTCCCGAGTGCTCAGGCCTAGTGCCTATTGTCCCCTTGGCCACCTGCGGCCCTTTGGTCTTTGGGAATATGCCAAGGAAGGCACATTTCAGGCCTTTGCCATTACCCTTCATTTTTCCTCCCCTTTTTTTTTCTTCTTCTAGCTCTTATCCCCCTTTCCTCCTAGCTTGGCTGTGCTTTTTACAGGTTTTGAGTTTTCCTCCCTGGATGAGACCCCCCCACTTGGATGTTTTCACATTGCTGACTTTCTTTATTAATTGCCGTCTCTCTGATATGTCTTGACCCCGCGCAGCACACCAATTTTTATTTCAGTTTGATACTAAGCTGATGTTCATTGTTTGGCCCTGCGAGGCCATACATTATTTTACGGTATGATGTTATGTTGACTTTTTCACTAAATAAAAGATTTTGAATTAAAAAAGAATCTACACTCGTCTCTTATTGCACAGCACAGAGGACGCATGATCCACCATCGGCAGATTCATAATATATTATTATATGTATACATCATGTCCTGCCAGAATGCTATAACTAAAAATATTTTTGGAACCATTAAAAAAAAAAAGGTGTGTGTTTTTATTACATTTTAAAGTTGGGGGTGGGGTGCCAAATATAGGATCTGCCCTGGTTGCCAAATGTTCTAGGTACGCCCCTGCTTGCTGATCTACAATAATCATAAAACTCACAGTAATGTGCGGTGTGTATGAGCGTGAGTTTTATTGCTGTGGAGATCTGATACGCTCATACACACCGCACATTACTGTGAGTTTTATTGCCGTGTAGCTGTGTGATTCAATCATACACACCGCACATTACTGTGATCTGTATTGTGTGGGTTGTATGAGTGTGAGTAAACGGCAATGCAATAAGAGGTGTTCTATTTAAATTAAATGCCTGCGGTTGTTCTCTATGTGGTGTGAAGAATAAAGACCTAATGCTATTTTGTTGAAATTATATTTCTTATCAGGACATGTAGATTGTCGTGAGGGACAAGTACATTAGGCTTCCACTTTAGTCCATTGGACAAGTATATTTTTTTTAAAATTTCCACACCCCTAGGTCCAATGAATGATAATAAAAAAGGCTGTTACCGAAAAAATTTGTAAAGTTAAAAAAATAAAATGAAAAAAAAAAAAAAAACGGAAATTTTCTTTTAACCCTTTCGCTGCTGAGGCTTTTCCCGCCCCTATGCTGAGGTCATTTTTACCTGTTTTGCGCATCATGTTTAAACGTGTTTTGAAGGCTTATTTTAGTATATGACCCAGACATATTATATATCGTTCTTTCCGTCAGACTCGGTAGATTCATAATATGTCATTATTATATGTATACGGTATGTCATGTCTGTATATTATAACAAAAAATGCAATAAAATATGTATTTTCAATAATTTACAATGTGTAAAGTGATTTTTTCCACATTTTAACATGCGAGCAATTGCGGTTATATTTTGTATGGGGTGCGCTTGTTAAAAAATTAGAGATGGGGTCTCATTACATTTTTTTTGGGGAAAATGACACTATTTTTAACAAACGCACCGCATACAAAAATCGTTAGTGCAGCATCATTGTTCACATTATAATTGAAATGGGAACAATATTGCTGCATTAACAAACCAAAAAAAAAAAAAAAAGTGTTTAATTTTTTTTTTTATTTTTATTTTTCATTTTTTTTTTTTTTTACAACATTTTTCACTGTAGTGTTTGGTATCGTTGGAACGGCCATGCTCTGGCCGATCCAACCATACCAAAATTTAACCCCTAGCTGCCACGGATCGGGAGATAGGGAGTTCATTGGAACTCCCTACCTCCACAGTTGGTGGCAGTTAGGGGTTAACTCTAGGACTGGCGTCATCGTGCTACGCACGATGACGCCAGTCCTCTGGGGGAGTTCCCAGAGGCTTGGCCGACATCCAAGATGTCGGCCAGCTCCGGGAAAGGATCGCGAACCGGCGCTTTTCAGCGCCGATTCGCGATCCAGCTCCCCAGGGGTTAATGCCAGGCATCATTTGGAAGGGCAGGCTGTGCCCTTCCAAATGATGCCTGGGTTAACCCCCTGTGCGCCGCCGATCGGGAGGGAGAGAGGTCCGAAGGACCTCCCCCCCTCCCTTTCAGGCGCCTCCTCCGCACATGCGGGGGGGGCGCCTGAATTAGGTGTCATCGCGCCCCCGCGATGACACCTAATTCTGGCGGCTGCTGGTCCGGATGCCGGGCTGACATCCAGGATGTCAGCCCGCACCGGAGGGGCCAGCGATCGGCCGGAACCCGGCCGAACGCTGACCCCAATGTGAGGACGCGCTCAGCGCGTCCTCAGCACACCAGCGGGACTGCTGAGGACGCGCTGAGCGCGTCCTCAGCAGCGAAGTGGTTAAAAAAAATAATCCCAAAAAATGCTTAAAATATCCGAAAAAATCTATAAATAAAGAGACTTTTTACTGCAGAATATTATAATCAACGGTTTATTAAATATTAAATTAAAACGGGAATATTTTTAACATTGAAGCCTATGGGATTCGCCTAAATAAATCTGCCGCATGAAACCACCGAATGGCAAGGCAATTCGGCAACTTTTCACTGCTGGGTCTTGCTCTCTGAATAGACGAAGCATTGCTTCTCTATGGGGATTTCACTGCCCTCGAACAGACACCGAACAGGCACCGTATGTGCAGGCAATTTGCCAGGATTTGGCGAATTGCCTGCTCTCTGGATAGCCGAATGGCCAAGAAAGGTAACCTAACGCTGATTTTCAGCGTTCGATTCCCTTTCGGCAGCCATTCGGATCTCTTTGAATAACCCTTTATATGTGTACTATTGTGATTTGTACTGTAGCCCAGGCTTGGACAGAGACATGCAGCCTGTCACCGCTGTGGGGAAATTCCTCCTCCCTCCTTTCTCAGCCTATTGCATAGGAGGAGGAAGTTGTTTGATACAGGAGGAATGAAGGTAACGCAAAGGATTCTGGAATGTGTAGTTCAGAATGCAGAGAGCCTTATACAATTTGTCAGGAGAAAGACTACGCCTCCCAGCAGTGCCAGGGGTTGCCCGTGTTTTCCTGGAGAGGAAGCGCACGTGCAGGAGAAAAAGCAGGGAGACGAGCAGCGTGAACGGTCCTTTGGTGTGGATTGTACATGCAGCTGCCCTGGTGTATCCATTGAAGGAGTGATCCGGTTTCCCTCGCATGTTGCCAGTACCAGCGGATCGTGCATCCGGCTGTCCTTGTGCATCCAGCGGAGAAGGGGTCCAGCTGCCTCCGTGTGTATTCCAGTAACTGAAGGAGCGATCGAGTATAATCAGCGGAGAAGGAATCTGTCTGTCCTTGTGCGTCCAGCGGAGAGAGATCCAGCTGACCTCCTGTGTGTTTCAGTAACAGAGATAGCGATCCGGCTACCGTTCTCCAGGAAAGGAGTGAGTGTATCTACCGGAGGGAAGTATTCGGCCATCCTGCGTGAGTTGTTATTGCTAACTTTGTTGTCCGGCCTAGTTCTACTGCCTGCGCAGTTTCAACTAAAAGGGAGATCGCTGCGGTTACGAATCTTGCCGCCCTGTGACACTTTGCGAAGATTCATTTCTCACTTGTGGAATACAATATGGTTTCATGTTACTGGTACCCAACAGCAGAGTTCAAACGGCCCCAATGCTAGCAGACTTTGAGAACTTGTGTAACTTCCACTGGCAGTGGTTAGATAGAATGTACAAGGTTTAGATATGTTTTGATATTAGTTACGTAGATTATTGTCGATAATCTAACTGCATTGAAGTATGGTAAAGATTGCCGTCTCGTTCATTCATCATTGTGTCGAATAGTGATGCTGAATTAACTCTTTCAATACTGTTATACTGTTGATTACTTTGTCCTACAAAGGGTTTGCTCGCTAGTCCTACTAAACCCCTTTTTATTTAAAGTAATTGTAGCACTCACTCCCGGAGGAGCCGCTGAATTTAACCTCGGGTCAGTCTCCCCGCACTAGGGAATAAATATACACCAGCACTGTTGTGGATTTTATAAGTTATATAGTTTACTGGTCTCAAATAAACTGGCATATATAAAGCAAGCACGGTGTATATATATATATATATTTACAGGAATTCGTAATGCGAGAAACACGCAGCGGTACAAAGGAAATTTTAACCCCTTTTTTGCCGGAGTGTAAGTCCCATACAGGTTGTGTCCCAAGAAGGTGTGCGTGTATGTGTGTGTTGGTACCCGGGTACTAGAGTCGACTGGCCAGTGAATGGATTCAGTGTATCTTCGACTAGTCACGTTGGGGCCCTGTAGATTTAAGCAAACTGCAGCGTGCTTTGTTAACTTTACTGTGGCCTGGAAGGCCTCTCACCCATCCGCCAGATAATCTGCTCCGCTGCTCGACCAAGGACATCTCTCCACTCGATTTGGCTGGGACTCTGTGCCACCGGATCCGCTTTTCTTGCTTGTCTGTCTTTGCAACAAGAATTTCAGCTTACCGCCTGCCTCCATTGGATCTTCGCGGTCTCCTAACTTGGGGTCCAATCTGCAGCTCTGTGTCTGTGCAAACCTCTCAGCGGTGGATTACTAGGTCTCTGGCAAGTCACTGAAACCGATCTCCAGCGTCCGCAAGGCAACACCTGCACTCCGGCCTGGTCACAATCGCTCCCTGTCTCACGTGCGTCTTGCTCTCTTCACCCCTCGGCACGCACTGCACTCCTTCGCAAGAGGCTGCGGATGTCCGTCCGTTCTCCCCACCCACTTCCTGTCTCTGCCCCAAAGCATGCTGGAAAACGTAGTCCCATTGTGTCCAGTATACTCTACATTGCGCTTGTCTCCCTCTGGTGGCCAAACCCGAGCAATACATCAACAGAGTTTTTAAACAGCGCTACACTCTCCCCCTCCTAGAACTCTTGGGTCTCTCCAAGGAGGTGTAACATTTACATAACATTCCAACATTTCATTAGGCAATATATACAGGCTCAGCAGCAAACATACAATGGGTCAGATATACGTCTTCAAGTTGACTCATGCTCCTGACTACCTCAGCTAGTGTGGCAGACACTTTGGGCAACCTTCGCACAGTGGTAACAGCTTCTTCAGTGCTATGACCCGGTGAATCGTAGGTAAGTCTCTGAGGGGGCTATATCGAATGTTTGGGCTTTGATTCTGTGGTTCAACTAGGCCTCCCAATGGAACTCTTCTTGACCTTTCTCGACAAGTCTTATCATCCTGGAGACAAATGTGGTGTTTAGTGCTCTTAGCGCATCCCACA
The DNA here is from genome assembly GCA_009667805.1 of Leptobrachium leishanense. Classification (NCBI taxonomy): domain Eukaryota; kingdom Metazoa; phylum Chordata; class Amphibia; order Anura; family Megophryidae; genus Leptobrachium; species Leptobrachium leishanense. Next base: position 41,020,932 of record CM019063.1, read on the forward strand.
TCAACCTCATACTTGGAGAACGAATTTTCCGACTTGAGTATTGGAGACTGAACCCGCTTCTTCCGCTTGAACGAGATAGGAGCATCTTTAGGGTAGAACCGTTCAGCTTGAATCGCTTTATTCACTCTCCTCCCTAGATCGGTACTGGAGAGTGGCTTAACAGAAGCCACTCGCCCAATTGACATCCGTGTCTTCAAATTTACTGAAGAGTCAGACACATTACATACGCTAACGGAAACTCTTCCACTTGTCCATTTCAAAACTCTTGTAGAGATTATTTCAGGGACTTCTCTGGACTGCCTAACCTTCTCTGTCCCTTCCGCTTTCCTCAGCCGCCTCACTTCTGCAGGGGCTCTCTGTTCTTCGACCATCCATTGACATACCGGCCGTGACATTGAGTGTGCCTTCTTGGGAGCAGGACTCTCTTCTTTCACCAGCGGGGTTAGAAAACGTCTCACTAAGTCAGTGTTCGTCCCCACTATCATAGAACTTCGATTAGCTCCTGAGGGGCGAGGACACACAATGGCCAATGTGTCACTTACTCCCGGTTGTCCAACGGTCGCTGAACTGAATTCCAGCTTCACCTGTAGATATCCATCATAGGGAAACCTCTCAGTCCCCATACCCCAGATTTCGAGATCCTTCAACTACTTCAGGGGTGTATGCTTCAAATGTTTCTGATAGAAGTCTCGGTAAATCAAGTAACTCTTACTTGAGCACCTGAATCTAGAAGAGCCTTTGTGTAGACCCCTTCCACTTGGACCGGGATGATGGACGAAGGACCTATCAACCTGTCAGGGAACTTCTCTGCCGTAATACAAGGTGGGGACCCAGTTTGCTCTCTCAACCGGGGTCCCCCGAAATTTTCCGCTTGCAAGACAGGCGACTGCTCCTTCAAGGCCTTCTGTAGTTCTTCGATCGATCTCTTTACGGGCCTCCTTTTTGGGCACTGAGCCCTGAAATGACCGATTTCCCTGCAGCCAAAACATCTTTTCCTTGAGCGTGTGGGCACATTTTCTTCCTGCGGCTCATTTGAAAACCCCCTGTTAGAAACCACAGCCGCTCTTGTCATTCATATATCTGCTAGAAATGTCCGTCCTCTTCGCGGTTTGGGTGGGCTGGGGCAGTCACGTCGATAGTGGCCAACCCCCCCACAGTTGTAGCATATCAACGAACCAGAGGGTTCTCCAGCAGGAACACTCTGCACTGCCTCTCCCTCCTCCGGTATTTCAATCCTAGCAGACAGCAACGTCATCAGCTCCATCATTTTCGACATCAGAGTTTTCAAAGCCATCACTTCTGCCTGTATGTCCGCTACACCAAGAGTTCCTACTTCTGCGGTGAAAACTGCATGTGAAGCGTTCGGAATCATTTTAGCCTTAATTAAAGCCTCTTCTTCTCGGATAGCTTTGACCAGTTTGGAATATGTCAGTCCCTTGCTCTGGTATCTAGTCTGAAATTTCAACATTATGGGCTCCAGTGGGAGTGCTCCTTTAAAAATTTGATCCATCAAAGCTTTGCTTGCATGACTCGATTCCATGCTTCCTTTGAGAATGACCTGTTGGACGATTTTATCCAGCCGCCAGACATAGGTGGACAATTCTTCTCTTTCCTTTTTAAAGGTGTGAGAGAACTTGTGGATAAGCTCGGCACAATCCTCCACTCCCCCGAAAATTTCCTGTAAAGCTTCTAGATACTCCGCAGCAGTGCAGCCTGGCTTGTCTCTTTTCAGATTTCGGACGACATCTGAAGCAGGAGCTCTTAAGCTCTTGATCAACCTTTGTCTCTTCACGGTGTCCGCAACTTCCCATTCTTCCACAGCTTGCACTGCCTGATCTATCCAAGTGTCAAAGTCCTCTTCTCCAGCTGGCACAGGGACCTTACCGGAACAGAACCCCAACTTGTGATATCCACAATTGGCAGACGCGGCTGAGTTTTGGGCCAACGTTTCCACCAGCTTCCCCATAGTGGTAAAGAATGTAGCAGGAGGGAACCCTGTAGTTGGGGTAGGGGTAGCATCGGGTATCTCGTCTCCTGACGTTGTTGGTCTAGTCACGGGAACATTCGCGGGATCACCACGTGGTGTACTTGGCTGGACCAGTCGAACTTCCACATCGTCGGTCAGCTTCACACTCGAGCCCTGAAAATACACTGGAACACCTTTTCTCCACTCAAAAAGAACATATGTGTGAGAAGTCTCCGGGTTCACTTTAACATCCACTATGAATCCCTGCTGGTCAGGTGCCAATGCTGCCACGGCCTGGCGGATCTGTTCTTCTGCCCAGGTGCCTGCAGGGATGTCCATTACTACACTCAACCCTAACTGGCCATTTTGTGCTTTACACCACTCTGCTGCTTCTTCTGGATCCATATTTAACCCTTTAAATGCATTTTTTCCAGAGACTGGATCCCGGACGAGCCCCCACGTGTAGCGCTCACTCCCGGAGGAGCCGCTGAATTTAATCTCGGGTCAGTCTCCCCGCACTAGGGAATAAATATACACCAGCACTGTTGTGGATTTTATAAGTTATATAGTTTACTGGTCTCAAATAAACTGGCATATATAAAGCAAGCACGGTATATATATATATTTACAGGAATTCGTAATGCGAGAAATGCGTAGCGGTAAAAAGGAAATTTTAACCACTTCATTGCCGGAGTGTAAGTCCCGTACAGGTTGTGTCCCAAGAAGGTGTGCGTGTATGTGTGTGTTGGTACCCGGGTACTAGATTCGACTGGCCAGTGAATGGATTCAGTGTATCTTAAACTAGTCACGTTGGGGCCCTGTAGATTTAAGCAAACTGCAGCGTGCTTTGTTAACTGTACTGTGGCCTGGAAGGCCTCTCACCCATCCGCCAGATAATCTGCTCCGCTGCTCGACCAAGGACATCTCTCCACTTGATTTGGCTGGGACTCTGTGCCACCGGATCCACTTTTCTTGCTTGTCCGTCTTTGCAACAAGAATTTCAGCTTACCGCCTGCACTCCCATTGGATCATCGCGGTCTGCTATCTCGGGGTCCAATCTGCAGCTCTGTGTCTGTGCAAACCTCTCAGTGGTGGATTACTGGGTCTCTGGCAAGTCGCTGAAACCGATCTCCAGCGTCCGCAAGGCAACACCTGCTCTCCGGCCTGGTCACAATCGCTCCCTGTCTCACGTGCGTCTTGCTCTGTTCACCCCTCGGCGCGCACTGCACTCCTTCGCAAGAGGCTGCGGATGTCCATCCGTTCTCCCCACCCACTTCCTGTCTCTGCCCCAAAGCATGCTGGAAAACGTAGTCCCGTTGTGTCCAGTATACTCTACATTGCGCTTGTCTCCCTCTGGTGGCCAACCCCGAGCAATACATCACCAATTTTTTTAAACAGCGCTACATAATCTTGTCCTGGTATTACTTGGTGCCGAAGGTAGAGGTGGGTAATCACTGGAGTGAGACAGAAGGCCCGTCAAATACAGCGGCTCTTCAGGGAGTTGCGCTACACAAGCATACATTTAATATTGTCTCTACCCACACATGCTGAATGTGACTTTACATTGCATGCCTCCGCTATTCTGACATTACCCATCCCCCGTCTCCATACCCCTTAATCTCAGCAAAATCCCCACCACTATCTCCCTTTTGTAGGCTTCTGTATCTCTCACTCCCTTCCACTTGTTTAAACTCTCCTTCAGCCTTTTAACCATCCTGTCCCCCAGCACAGCAGACCCTCTTCCATTCAGGTGCAATCCATTGCGACTATACAGATTGTACCTCAATGCAAAATGAGCCAAGTGCTCTAAAAACCCAAAGCCCTCCATCCTGCACAAAGACTTAAGCCATGCATTGACCTCCCTGATCTCCCGCTGCCTCTCCACTGTAGCGCGTGGAACAGGTAGTATCTATACCTTGGATGACCTCTTCTTCAGTTTACTTCCTAGTTCTCTGAACTCTTTCTTCAGGTCCTTCCATCTTCCTCTTACGTTTGCTGGCTTTATTTTGTCAAAGTGCTGCATGTAAGCAGTTTTTACTGAGAGGGGCAGCACAGAAATTGTGTGTAATAATCACCTGTTTAAACCTGTCTCATTGCTTCCATAAGAGACATTTTGTACATTGTGAGCAGGTAGAGACAATTAAGCAACTTTCTAACTCAGTATTGCATTTTGGGATTTAACCCTTTATCTTCTCTTGTGAACTAGTGAGCTCTTGCTGGCTTTGTTTTGCCAAAGAGGGACAGCACAGAAATCCATAGGGCTGTGACCTAGGGCAGGGGTCAGCAACCTTTTACACACCAAGTGCCTTTTTTTAAACCATCAGACAACCGGGTGCCAGTGAACAATAGTGTTAGTTAGATTTAAATTTTTATTCTCATAGTTGTACTGCTAATAGTAAGTTAAACTCACAGAATTTTATATACCCAGACAGACCCCAGAATTTGATATACCCAGCAGAGCCCAGAATTTTATATACCCAGCAGAATGGACAAGGATCGCCGAACTGGTACACAAGGGGTGTTTCTCATAAAAGTCAGGTCAGGAAACAGTATAGGGAATCAGATATGAAGAAATTAATCAGTGAATCGCAAGAGTTGAATCACTAGCACTGCGGAAGTAACTCCGCATGGCAATGAGCCAGATCGCGGCTTCTGGCTTTAAACCCGGTGATTCCGCGTCATAATGCCACGCCCCGCCTCCTGAGCAGCCGCGCAACGTCTTGAAGCCGGTGCAACGTCTGGCACTGAGCTGATTGATGGTGCTGGTGGAGCTGCCGGACACCGGGGCCCCCCCAGAGCGGCCCGAAGCCCCCCTTGAGGCCCGGATGTGACACCTAGTCCTAACCCTAACTCTCTCTCTCCACTCCTCTTTCCTTTCCTCCCCTCTCTCCTTTCCTTCCCTCCCTCAATCTTTCCCCCATCTTTTTCTCCTCTTCTCCCCATCTCTCTCGTTTACTACTTTTCCTTCCCCTCTCTCCCCTTTTATTCCTCCCTTCCTCTCCCCCTTTCTTCCTCGCTCCCGCCAATTTCTTCCTTCCTCCCCCTCCCCCCACTTCTTCCTTCCTCCCTCTCCCCCCATTTCTTCCTTCCTGTCTCTCCCCATCTCTTCCTCCCATCCCATCTCTTCCTCCCACCCCCGTTTTATTCCTCCCTCCCTCTCCCCATTTCTTTTTTCCTCCTTCTCCCCCCATTTCTTCCTCCTTCTTCCCCAATTCTTCTCCCCCATTTCTTTCTTCCTCCCTCCCCCATTTCTTTCTCCCTCCCTCTCTCCCCATTTTTTCCTCCTCCCCATTTCTTCCTCCTCCCCATTTCTTTCTTCCTCCCCATTTCTTTCTCCCTCTCCCCATTTCTTTCTCCCTCCCCCATTTCTTCTTCCTCCCCATTTCTTCCTCCTTCCTCCCCATTTCTTTCTCCCTCCCAACCCCCATTTCTTTATCCCTCCCTCTCTCCCCCCATTTCTTTATCCCTCCCTCTCTCCCCCCATTTCTTTCTCCCTCCCTCTCTCCCCATTTCTTTTTTCCTCCCCATTTCTTTCTCCCTCTTCCCATTTCTTTCTCCCTCCCCATTTCTTTCTTCCTCCCCATTTCTTCCTCCTTCTCCCCCCATTTCTTTCTCCCTCCCAACCCCCATTTCTTTCTCCCTCCCTCTCTCCCCATTTCTTTCTCCCTCCCTCTCCCCCCATTTCTTTCTCCTCCCTCTCTCCCCCCATTTCTTTCTCCCTCCCTCTCTCTCCCCATTTCTTTCTCCTTCTCCCCCCATTTCTTTCTCCCTCCCAACCCCCATTTCTTTATCCCTCCCTCTCTCCCCCCATTTCTTTCTCCCTCCCTCTCTCCCCATTTCTTCTTCCTCCCCATTTCTTTCTCCCTCTTCCCATTTCTTTCTCCCTCCCCCATTTCTTCTTCCTCCCCATTTCTTCCTCCTTCTCCCCCCATTTCTTTCTCCCTCCCAACCCCCATTTCTTTCTCCTCCCTCTCTCCCCATTTCTTTCTCCCTCCCTCTCCCCCCATTTCTTTCTCCCTCCCTCTCTCCCCCCATTTCTTTCTCCCTCCCTCTCTCTCCCCATTTCTTTCTCCCTTCCTCTCTCTCCCATTTCGTTCTCCCTCCCTCTCTCCTCCCATTTCTTTCTCCCTCCCTCCCCCATTTCTTTCTCCCTCCTCTCCCCCAAATTCTTTCTCCCCTCACCCCCATTTCTTCTTCCTTCCGCGGCGTTAGGTATATATTAGGACTGTGTAGGCATATGTACATTGGTTTGAGTCCAATTAAACTAATTGCAGGGTTGGCACTTTGAGACATTTAAGTTGGTTTAGCCATCCAGTTTGGGCAATCGGGCTCAAAAGGGTTTGCCATTCCTGACCTAGGGTATATATATGCCTGAACGATTTATGTGGTTTAACCCATACACCCCTGATCATCTGTTTAAACCGGTCTCATTACTTACAATACGAGCACGCTGACACAGCCAAGCTATATTCTAATTAATATTGCAATTTGTCCTTTTTCTGGTTTAAGGCTATTTGTGAAATTTATAAATAAAGTGAATTTTTAACCCCTATAGGTTCTCCTACACTGGAGGTCATGTAACTTTCTTGTTTTCTCCTTTATTGTGGGTTCAATCCCGTATACAGTTGAGGTTCTCTCCTTCACTCTCTTGATGGTGGGTTTTTGGTGGGGTCAGTCTACTAAACTGTTTTTGTGGGTTTAATTGAACGGGGCGTTTCAGGTCACCTTCGTTTCATATTAAGTGAAGACCTGTGGTGGCAGCGTTTAATTAAGGGAATCGGTTAGTTATTATATTGGGTCTAGCGAGGACAAATAGTGATCGTTAACCCTATACCCACTTTGCCAAGTCATGTGCCCTTCTGGAGTGAAGCAAGTATGTGACAAGGAAAAAGGGGAGGAATCCGTCCCAAACACCTAGGGGTCTATTCACAAAGCACTGACCTTAAGTTAAATTTCGGCGCATTTCTGCTCACTTCAACGACTCCAGTTCATTAAAAATTTGGAGAATTCACTATTTAATGAGAGTTCATCGTATTTTGCTGAAATTGGAGTCTCCAGAGCAATTATAGGATGTTGTCGAAAACACCAGTAACTGCCGAATTGGCCTCGACAAATAAATTCCACCAAACTGGGGGGGGGGGGAGTGTCTCCTATTTTCCTAATAGGAGTAAAAATCAATAGAAGTAGTAAAATTGTGTCTAAATAATAAAAATGATCCTACTGTAAAATAATAAAGAGGCCTGTTAAGAAATACTGGTAATAAAAAAAGAAAAAAAAGAAACAAGAATGTATTTTAAAAAAATGTTAAAAATAATAATAATAATAAAGGGTCTTAAAAATAAAATCAAACAAGATATGAATTTTATTACATTGAAACCTATTAGATTCGACTGTTTAAACCTGTTGAATTCAAACACCGAAATCAGGTCATTTTGCTGCAATTTGTCATTCTGTGAACATTCAGTGACGTGTTATTTCACCGGAGGTGCAATTTTGGGTCAATTTGTCTATTCTCAAAGCTATATTTTTGCCAGATACAGGCAAATTGACAGTGTTGCATTTCACTGCAATTCGGTGTGATTCGGCAGCTCTAAAATTGTCCCATAGAGCAGTGGTTCTCAATCCTGTCCTCAGGTCCCCCTAACAACAGGCCAGGTTTGCAGGATATCTGAACCACAGTACAGGTGATATGACTTGCCGTTCAGTGATTGCAGGATTCAGTCTGCATTTCCCTAAGGGGATCCTTAATTTCTGGCCTGTTAGGGGGACCTGAGGATCAGGGATGGGAAACACTGCTCTGTGGGACAATTTCAGAGCTGCCGAATGCAACATAGTTCGCTGTCAATTTGCCTGTATTTGGCAAAAATATAGCTTTGAAAATAGATGCATTTGTCCAAAATTGCACCTACGGTGAAGTTCACTGTTCGGTGCAATTCGGTGGTAAATTCGAACGTTAGTGACTAAACCTTGATGTATTTGACTCTGGAAAATCTCCAAACACTTACAATCAGCTCCTAGTTAAAGCATCACTATGTTAAGAAGCTCTGTGTGACCTTCCTCCGCTGCTCCCGTAATTATTTCTCTTTTCCCCCATACATATATGTAATTTACATTACTGCTCTAATATATTACAATGCAATCGACATGAACGCACAAAGCTAACAGAAACAAAACACACGTTCAATAATGTTAAATATAAAATACGCGGCACAAACCTTTCCCGAGCTTCGTGTAAACCAGCAGGAAAGAAAGACGTAATCTGCGACCACACAGGTAACAGGTAGAGGGAGGGCTTTTTGTATTTGCATGAGATGAAAGGTCAATACTTCTTCTACGGATGTGCCTGCCAAGAATAGGAACTATGTTCTGGGCTCATGCTGTGAAATATTAAGGCATGGAGCCAGCTGGAGGAAGACCTTTGAAATGAAAAACACAAAACATTTATCAGGGAGCATTAAAGGACATGGTCCACCATGACTTTTCAAAGGAGTTCCTTGGAACTGCGGAGCTGTGAAAGTCCAGTTCTTTGATCTGCCAAGGAGATGGCTGATAGGGATGGTGCCTCAGTTCACACCTTGGTGGCATCTGGCCGGCACACCTGTCATGGTCTGCTGGAGCCAGGGTTACACCAATTTAAAACCAAGAAGCAGTTATTTTGGTTTTTTACATTTTATCCTAAAATATGAAATATATTCCCAGACATGGATGATGTATGGATGGTTCATTCTATATACGTACCGGCTGGAAGGAGTAGAGGTAACATCATAACTAGCTCTATAACCATGGAGACCCAGGTTTGAATCCTGGCCAGAGCACCTCTCCAGTAAGTGTCCTTGGGCAAGTCACCTAACGGTACATACTTGCCTAACGCACAATATCGGCTGTGGAGTCCAGTGGTAACGTCTCTACCCTTTGAGCTTGGAGAACCAAGTCAAATCCCGTTCAGCGCATCCCTCCAAAACAACTGTGGAGAAGCAAGTCTCGACTTTATGAAAAGCGGGTTCAACCTAACTACCAGGTCGCTGATCTACAATCATGGAAAGCAGACCTGAACACACTCAGAAGATGGCATCAGCAAGTGTCTTTGGATAAGACACCTAACAATAGGGATGCGCCTACCTCACAAAAATACGTACAATTCTCATAGATTGTAAGTTCCCTTGGGAACTTGGTTCTGTTTCATCCATGTGTGGTATTCTAATGTATCAACTCCTTTTACACTGATCTTGTAAAATGCTGCCGAAATTTAATATTCTACAATAGTTAAAGGAAACGTGGGAGGTCAAGGGGTCGCTCCTGACACTCCTATGTGCCGCCATGAAATATGAGAGCAAAGAGAACTGTATAAAGTTGAGAGGCACGATGTCCTTCCAATTGCAGTGAATGCCGTGTTTCTACCAGCAACGCCCCAGGACAGTTTCCCCAGTTCTAGCCGTCCGTGCGTTAAGTAACATAGGGTTTCTGTTATTTTTTATCCTGTTTATTTACTGTTTGTGGGTGTAAATATTCTTGTCATCTCTTTTTATCCTGATATATGCGTTGTGACTATTTTTCTTATCATAATAAATATTCCTGATTAAGCTCTGTCTTTGTCTGGTATAAGAATCACGTTACCTGAAGAGACATTTGTCCTAATAGCCTTGGGACCTTCTGAGTTTCTAGATGATCTACTAAACTGGGTTTGGTGGGGTTGGTCTACTAAACCGTGTTTTTGTGAGTTTAATTGAACGGGGCGTTTCAAGTCACCTATGTTTAATATTTGGTGAGCGACTTGAGGTGGCAGCTAATTGGTTCCTTTATATGCAGTGGGTGGTGATTGTGGGGTTATTTAGCCATTATTTTTGGATATAGCACAGACAAATAGCTAAGTGGGTGAAGGGTTAAAAATCGGGTGTGTGCCTGGAGAAAGGGAGTTATGTGACAACTGGTGGCAGCGGTGGGACATCAGAGCTAGTGAGATGGATTTGTGAGCAATAAATCCAATTTCCAAAAGCAGAACTCTGTGCATATATTAGTGTTTTACACCTCAAACACCCCCCTCTTTGTTTTTCTTTTCTATCTTTTTGTTTGACTGAAGGGAGAATGGACTACCAGGCACAGTCCGAAGGAGCCCTGGACCAGCTTTGCCGGGAGAGTTTAATTCCTGTGCGGGAAATAAATAAGGAACTGTTGCAAGCCCTCATGGATTATGAGGCGCAGCAAGCAGCGTGGGATATAGTCCTCAAACCAGTGGAAGGAGGCTTAAGTACTGAGGCGATGCCTGCATCGAGTGCTTCCCTAAAGCGTGATAATTCCCAGGACTCTTACTTGCAAACTGTTCTAAAACATGTGGACTCTGTAGATCCCCATGCGCGGCTGCAACGCATTTTAAAATATCAGTAGAGGGATGCTGCAGAGAAGCCAAGCTGAGGGGGAGGGAGGCTGCAGAGCGCCAAGTTGAATGAAAAAGAGAGGCTGTAAAGCGCCAAGCTGAGGGGGAGGGAGGCTGCAGAGCGCCAAGTTGAATGAAAAAGAGAGGCTGTAAAGCGCCAAGCTGAGACGGAGAGAGGCTGCAGAGCGCCAAGCTGAAAGGGAACACCAACTAGGGATGTGCACCGATTTTTTTTTCGATTCGATTCGATTCGATTTTTCGATTTTTCAAACTTTTCGATTCGGCTCGTTTCGACTGCTTTCTGTTTCGATTCGGTTCGGTTCGATTCGGTTTTCGGGTACATCTATTTTTCGGAATTTCGACCATTTTTCGTATTTTCGGGTAACCTCACTAGGTTTCTGTATCGACTTTTCGTTATTTCGGAAAATTTTCGTTTTTCGGAATTGTACATGGCTTTCGGCATATCGCCAATTTTTCGTTTTTCGGAACTTTTCGTATTTCTGAACTTTTCGTTTTTTCGGAATTGTACATGTTTCGGCATATCGCCAATTTTTCGTTTTTTCGGAACTTTTCGTATTTCTGAACTTTTCGTTTTTTCGGAATTGTACATGTTTCGGCATATCGCCAATTTTTCGTTTTTCGGAACGTCTGTTCTCGTTTCAAAGCTGTCTAACTCTATTCGTTTTGATGAAAACTACTATGGTTTACTTTTTTAATACTACTTTATATATTTTTTATAATACATTTTTGGTTTGTTTTTCGGATCCAATAATTCATTATGTCGATACGATAATTCTGGCGATTCTATCGTGTTTTTTTAATTAACCCTTTCGCTGCTGAGGCTTTTCCCGCCCCTGTGCTGAGGTCATTTTTAGCGGTTTTGCTCATCATGTTTAAACGTGTTTTGAAGCTTATTTTAGTATATGACCCAGACATATTATATATCGTTCTTTCCGTCAGACTCGGCAGATTCATAATATGTCATTATTATATGTATACGTTATGTCATGTTGTATATTATAACAAAAAATGCAATAAAATATGTATTTTCAATAATTTACAATGTGTAAAGTGTTTTTTTCCACATTTTAACATGCGAGCAATTGCGGTTATATTTTGTATGGGGTGCGCTTGTTAAAAAAATTAGAGATGGGGTCTCGTTACATTTTTTTTTGGGGAAAATGACACCATTTTTAACAAACGCACCGCATACAAAAATCGTTAATGCAGCATCATTGTTCACATTATAATTGAAATGGGAACAATATTGCTGCATTAACAAAACAAAAAAAAAAAAAAAAAAGTGTTTATTTTTTTTTTTTTTACATTTTTTTTTACTTTCATGTTTGGTATCGTTGGAACGGCCATGCTCTGGCCGATCCAACGATATCAAAATTTAACCCCTAACTGCCACGGATCGGGAGATAGGGAGTTCATTGGAACTCCCTATCTCCACAGTTCGTGGCAGTTAGGGGTTAATGCTAGGACTGGCGTCATCGTGCTGCGCACGATGACGCCAGTCCTCTGGGGGAGTTCCCGGAAGCTTGGCCGACATCCAAGATGTCGGCCAGCTCCCGGAAGGATCGCAAATCGGCGCTTTTCAGCGCCGATTTGCGATCCAGCTCCCCAGGGGTTAATGCCAGGCATCATTTGGAAGGGCAGGCTGTGCCCTTCCAAATGATGCCTGGGTTAAGCCCCTGTGAGCCGCCGATCGGGAGGGAGAGAGGTCCGAAGGACCTCCCCCCCTCCCTTTCAGGCGCCTCCTCCGCACATGCGGGGGGGCGCCTGAATTATGTGTCATCGCGGGGGCGCGATGACACATAATGCTGGCGGCCACTGCTCCGGATGCCGGGCTGACATCCAGGATGTCAGCCCGCACCGGAGGGGCCAGCGATCGGCCGGAACCCGGCCGAACGCTGACCCCAATGCGAGGACGCGCTCAGCGCGTCCTCCGCATACCAGGGGCAATGCTGAGGACGCGCTGAGCGCGTCCTTAGCATTGAAGTGGTTAAAGATAAAAACCAGAACAAAAAGTTTTTAAAACGGAAAAAGTAGTTGATCAAAATGATCTGAAATTAAAAAAAAATAAAATGATTTAAAGGTTTCAGACAAAAAAAAAATTAACCCTTTCGCTGCTGAGGCATTTCACGGCTTCCCTTCGCGCCTGTGTGCGGCACTGCTTCTGCTGCTGAGCTAATTTTTAACAGTTTCGCTCCTCTTGTTTAAACGCGTTTTGAAGCCTTCTTTTATAATATGACCCAGACATGTTATATATCGTTCTTTCCGGCAGACTCGGCAGATGATTCATAATATATCATTATCATATGTATGCGTCATGTCCTGTCTGTATATTATAAAAAAAATGCAATAAAATTAGAATTTTCAATGTTTGTTTTACAAGGTGTAAAGTGTTTTTTTCACATTTTAACATGCGAGTGTTTGCGGTTATATTTTATGAGTTGCGTTTGTTAAAAAAAAATTGAAAAGGGGACTTGTTATATTTTTTTGGGTGAAAATTACACAGTCACATTCATGGCCACAAATATGTTGACAAATTTATGACAAAGGGTCCATAGAAATGTCAATAAATTTATGTACATATGATTTTAACAGTGTGGACTGGAAACCAAGCAATACATATTAACTTATTAACGTTAAAGCAACGCACACAACAGGAAAATATATAAAAAAATAGAAAATTTATTTACATGGGGAAGGATGGCAAACTGCCCAACGGGGGCACAAACAACACAAACAAACATCTTCCAGTCTAAGCCAGGCGATAATAATTACTGGCATTTGAGGAGATGTTGGAGCTGGTCCGCATCTTCGATAACAAGGAATATGACTGCAGTAAGGGCCCTTACGCAGGAAGAGTAATTTGAGAAAGGATCGGAACAGAGAAGTTACGCGCACCACCATCCTAGAGTGTTTGGGAAGGACGGTACGAAGGACCAGATCAGAAAACGCTGGTCCGACCCAAAGCAGGCGAGCAGGAGCAGCTGAGGCACTTGTCGCTCTTCTTACTGCCGCTCAAGCATGTCCGCGGTGGTCACTAGCTGCTCCCGGAGGACCTGCAGCAGTTCCTGGACGTTGTCGAGTGTCCGGACTGCCAGGCGAAGCTGCTGACCAATTGCCTCCGAGTCCCGAGGTCTGGCTTCTCCTTCTATATATCCAATAAATGAAAGAAGGAAAATACAGTAAGTAAAGCAGGTTTCTATTTTTGACTGAAAGTCTTGAAAAAATATAACAGTAGTATATACCAGTGCTGGCAGCTTCCTGAGGCTCCTCCTCCTCCTCCGACTGATCCCCCACGACCACCGTCAGCATATCCAGGGCTATATGTAAGAAATTAAAGAAATAAAAAATACAGTAAACAACAAAACTGATTTATTTTTGAACAAAAGTCGATGCAAAATACAACAGTAAAAAAAACAAACCTGGACTGGCGGCCTCTGGCTCCCTCTCTTCCTCTTCCTCCTCCTCCTCCTCTTCCTCCTCCTCTTCCTCCTCCTGCTCCTCTTGTGCTATACATAAAAAAATTTAATTAAAATACAGTAAACAAAAAATGTTTCTGTTTTTGACCAAAAGTCGTTGCAAAATAAAACAGTATATACCAGCGCTGGTGGATGCCCGTGGCTCCTCCTCCTCCTCCTCCTCCGGGGCACTGGTGCCCGCCGGGGCAGATTCGGCGGCCTTCTTCCTGTCTTCTGCCAGATTCAAAAAATAACACGTAAATAATGCAGACTGGAAAAAATGGTATATCTATACACTATATTGCCGAAAGTATTGCGACACCCCCTCCACTACCCCACTACCAGAGGCCTGTTCAGTACCTCAGCAGCTGCTGAATTGCTGCAGCAGTGTCGTTGAACCCTTTGGATGCGAATTTTGAATCCAAAATGGCCGATGATTTCTTAATGAAAAATTCAGATTGTTTTTCGGATCACTCGGACAAAATGTAATAAAGAGAAGCAGTCAGCACAATTCCGTTTTGTACGCACACACCACAAATGATCGTTTTTAATGAATAAACGTTATGTTTACTTCTGAAACAATATATAATTTGAACTGTAATATATGTCTATGTGCAGGGGGAAATAATAAATAAATATTTTGTGCTTTGGTTAACAGAAACCGCAAAATTAACATTGCTGTATGGAATTATTACATGCTTGGAGGCGGCGGCCATCTTGCTGTACGGCATTGTTACTGCTTCATGGCGGCGGCCATCTTTAAAACGTCACACTCAGCATCTCCTCGGGTCGCTGCAAGTGCTAGGTTAGCATGCTGAGCGATTGAACGGCGTTCAATGGCAAGTTGCTAACTTAGCACTTGCAGCGGCTGAGGTATTGAACAGGCCTCAGCTTGACCCCCCCCCACTACTCCCATCTCATACATATATTGCACACAGACATATATTACCGTTCATTTATATTTTTTTTTCAGAAGTAAACATTACGTTTATTCAATAAAAACTATTATTTGTGTTGTGTGCGTACAAAACGCATTGTGCGACTGCTTTTAGTTATTTTATAGAAGGCCTCAGCCTCAGTTTCACTTTCAGTTTCTGCGAATAAAACTGGATATTGCAGAAACAACAGAAATCCACCATTTTGTTTTGAAATTTGCATCTAAAGCGTTCAGTGACACTGCTGCAGCAGCTGCTGAGGCTGTATTGAACGCAGCTCTGTTTGGATGCACCTTCAGAAGAACTACATGTCCCATCCTAACACTTAGCAAAGACGCAGAGATTTTTATTGATGCGCAGGTGGGAGCCAATATTGGGCAAGCTGCGGGTCATCTCGTATGCTTCGCTCAATCACAACTCCCCCCCCCCAGCACACTACAGACTACACACACAGTGCCAAAAGAAATCCAGCATTGTAACTTCACCTACATACATCAAATATCACAATTTTCACGAATACGTAAAATCACAAAAAGGAAGAGCTATGGCAAAAATGCTTGTATGGCGAGTCGTGAAAACGCAAAGCTATACACAATCACATTGCATGAAAAAAGGACTAGATAAATCAACGTATTTCTGTGCACATTAGCACATGCAAGCACATTATTATTATTATACAGGATTTATATAGCACCAACAGTTTGCGCAGCGCTTTACAATATAACTTGACACTTACGTTTCGCTATGATGCGCCGGATGCGCCTCAGCTGCTTCTGCTCTCGAACCTTCAAATCCGACCAGCGTTTCCTCAGCTGGTCCTTCGTGCGTTCCTTTCCAAACCTCTCCAAAATGGTGGCGCGTAGCTTCTGTAGGATTCGATCCTTCCTCGCATTACACTTCCTGCGGTAAGGGCCCTTACTGCAGTCATAATCCTTGTAATCGAAAATGCGCACAAGCTCCAGCATCTCCTCAAATGCCATGTTTGTGGCTCGTTTCTTCGTGGGTGCTGCTGGTGACGAATCTGCTGATGATGAGGTGCTACTGCTTGCAGCGGCCATTTTGATGAATAATAATAACAACAATATTTTGTTCAAAAAGTTGTCAATAAAAGTTTGCTCAATAAAGTTACGATCTCCGCGTGCGTTCGCGCGCATGCGCGACCCGCGGTCGAATCGGATCTGACCCAAATACGACAATTCGTATCGGATCAGTGAAAAAAATAAACGCATTTACATTTTACACATACAAACTTTACAGAATCAGCGATATAACAGATATAATAGTTAAATAATACGATTACGATGTCCAGACTGGAACCGAAATCCCGAATGGAACTGAAATCATGAATAGACTATAGAGGGAAAATAAATTTCGATTTGACACATTTCAACTTTTTCAAGTCCATTTGAAAATTCCGAAAATTTTTCGATTTGGCTCGGAACACTTTTCGGATTTCGGAACTTTTCGTTTTTCGGAACTTTTCGTTTTTCGGAAAGTCTGTTCTCGTTTTAAAGCAATAGATTTCGATGACATTTCAAGTTCATTCGAAAATTCCGAAAAAAATTCGTTTCGGCTCGGAAACCTTTTCGATTCGGCTGTTTTCGGGTCTAAATATTTTCGGAATTTCGGTCGAATCGAAAGACCCGAATCGGGAAATTTCGTGAAAATTCCGAAATTCCGAAACCCGAAACGCACATCCCTAACACCAACTAGCTCTGACCCGGTTGGAGAGAACCCCTTTATCTCCTGCCACTGCTGACACCAGAGATGTTTCCTCACCCAGACCCCATGCAGAGAATTTACTCACTTTAGCCAAAGATGGGGACCTGGATGTCTTTCGGCATAGCTTTGAAAATCCTTGCCACCAATACCAACTGCCAAAAAGAGTCAGTAGGCCAGATATCTCACCCTCGGTCTAAAGGGTCCAGCACTGGAGGCCTTTGCAGAGCTACCGGCAGGGCCGTCCCGTCCGTGGAGCACAATGGATCCATTGCTCCAAGCGGCACATTTTTCACAGCGACTTTTTTTCAAAATGCAGTCATGTGTGTCTGGGCTATGAGCGGCCTCTGAGTAAATAGACTGCGACCTTGTGACCCCAGGAGCAGGAAAGAAAGCGGCACCGGCACTGTCAGGACCAAGACCCAGGAGGAGGATTTGCATCTTCTCTTCACACCAGGCAGGTTCATTGCAGGGAGTTTTGGGACTGCCCTGCTGCTCTCTCCTCCTTTCCCCCAAATCTGATCACCGGTCTCAGCTCCCGATGCACTGACTGAGTGACAGGCTGAGGCTGGCTGGCAGACCCAAACATGAGCAGAATCAGAAAAAAGAAAAAGCCTCTTCTTCCTCCTGATTCTGTCTCTGGTTCTGCCACCAGTCAGCCTGTCTGATCTGTTAATTAAACTGTAGTATGATTAACTGCTTCATTGCCCCCACGGAAAGCATGGAGCTCAATAAGTGCTGGATAAGCCATAAGTGTAAAAAAAAAAACCTGAGCCCCACCTTCTGCAACGCCTGTGACAGCGGAAAATCAATGACTTCACAAATGTCCTCCTAAATCATACTTGAAAATGAGAGAAATCTCAATGTATCCTTCCTGGTAAAATTGGTTCTAAAAATAAAATCTGCATCTGGGGATTACTGCAGCTGCGTAAGGAGTTTAGCGAGGTCCTAAAAGGGCAATAAATCACTTGTCCTAATATTTTCTGCATTTTCAAGCAGAAAGCAAGCTGTAAAAAGTCCTACAAAGATCCCACATCTGACTTTAAAAAAGATGTTTACAAGCACAACCCCCATCCAAAAAATAACTCACTACCTATCATGCATCAGTCTCCATATCTCAAACAGCGATTATAATGGAACCCTTTCTGCACAATATATATAACAGGTTGTAACAATGACTAAAAAGTGGTGTGTGATTGAAAGGGTAAACAAAAGTGGAGGAATTAAAGGGTTTAGAGTATGACTGAAAGGCTTAATAGAAGGGTGACTGAAAGGGTTAATAATAGTGCATAACAAAGGGTCAGTTGTTGTTTGTTGATGAAAGGGTCCAATGAAGTGTGTTACTGGAAGGGTTAATATTAATTTCTGGTATAAGGTTAATACTAGTCTGTGAAGTGTAGCTGTGAAAGGGGTTCAATAATAGTGTGGCTAAGGCTAGGGTCAGACTAACGCATTTTTATGTTGTCTGTGAAAAAGTGCGTTCGAACGAATGGACGCATTTTTTCACAGAATACGTGATAGTGGTCATACTATGCGCATTTTCGTCCGTGATTTTGTATGGATCATCAATAAAACACTTCTTGCATCTGGACGTTATGTTGGCCGGACATTAGCAGCGTCTGATGTCTCCAATTCACGCACACACGCCGCTAGCGGACGCAGCGCACTCTGTACGTCAGTACCTGCGGTTTCACGTTCTCGAAAAAATGCGTTCATTTTCCACTTGCGTTGCGCAGCCGGACTTTTGTGCGACCGTACTTCGTATATTGGCCGTCATTGCCCGGCATCTGCTGCTAGTGCGGCCGTGATTAAGTGCGCCTGCACGCGCGTTCGCACTGCCTCAGTCTGACCCTAGCCTTAAAGGGTTAATAGTAGTATGTGATGAAGCGTTACGGTAGTGTTTGTGTGTGTGTGTGTGTGTGTGTGTTTGAAATGGTTAATAATAGTTTGCAACTAAAAGTGTTAATGGTAGCATGTGGCTGAAAGGGTTAGTAGAGTATTTGCCGGAGAGGGTTAATAGTGCAGAGCTGAATGGGTTAATACTATTCTGTATCTGAAATGAGCATTAACAGTGTGAGGCAGAAAGGGTTAATAATAGTATGCATGTGAAAGTGTTAATAATAGTGTGCCTAAAAGAGCCCTTAATTAACTCAACGCCAATAAGGGTTAATGGTAATCTACAAATTCACCTTTTGCTCTTGGACTCCAAACCACAATAAAATATCCTTTCTCATTTTAACCTCTTCAGGTTGTGGGGTCTTCATGTTTATCCTTTGCATTGCCTTGTGTGTTACATGGGGACTTGTCGGGTATATTAGAATGGAAAAATTTAAATGAATGCCTGTAGCCATCTTGTTTTAATAGAAAGTCTTTTCTTTTTCAATTTTCCCTAGTTTTAGAAATGAACAGAGATTTTTTTTTTAAATAGTTCACGGCTAGGTGAAACCTTAAGAGTTATGTTTTTGTTTCTATAGATGCCACACATGATTAGAGACGATAAAATGTCTTTAGGTGATATAATGCTGAAGTTAAGTGAATTCAACTGATAAAGAGACTCAGTAAAAATTTTGAGAGGAGTGGAAATACAAATCTAATTTTGGACAGGAGAGACTCAGAGTCTACATTGAAAATAGAGGGTCTTTGTAAGTCAGATTGATCTCTTGACCTGAGATAAGATATATAAAAATTAAATGGTGAAATTAATTAGAAGTGCAACACTGCCCTCTAGAGGTATAGTAATTATTATATTAATGTAAAGAATGTAATATTTAAATGGAAAGAGATAGATTGTCAGTGACGTCAAATTGACTATAATTGAAGCTGTACTGTTCGTTGAAAATTCATTCAGACTTACACGACAATGCATTCAGACTTCCAGGACACGACAATGCAGTCAGATCATTCCAGGACATAATGTATAGAGACCATTGCAGGCAGACCATCGCAGGCAGACCATCGCAAGCAGACCATCCCAGGACACAATGCACTCAAGATTTCACACCACATCTCTAACTCATATGCATTGAATATCTATACTGATAATTTTCACATATTCCAAGGCTGTAACTCATTGAATCCAGATTGGAGGTAATGTATGAGAGAGCAAATTTAAGGTTAATAAATTATATATATTTTGAGTATTTTTTGCAACAGATAGACTGAGATTTCTCAGATTACTGTTAGATCTAGAGTCTTCAAAATATTTCTATATCTGCAGATAGAGATATGAAGAAGAATCGGATATAAGGATTTATCCTAAAGAAACTGTTGCAAGATTGATATACCGATATATATATATATATCGTAAATTTGGAAATTACTGTGATTGAAATTAATAAGCAAGGAATTATATAACTACAATATAAAAAAAAGCAGAAGATTAGAAGCTTAATTCTCCATATTAGGGGAGGATTCACTAAATAAGTTTTTATTACTTATCATTTTAGAAATAGAATAAGTGATAGCTCATCTTTTGTTAATCCATGTAGTATAGAGAGATACATATATCTCTACAAGATCTAGCTTGTTAAACATTGGTTTGCTGGGAAATACATGTTTCGTTAAGCAGAAATGTTTATTAACCATTTGTATATAGTTACTAACTGATAAGGTAAATTATTTATTTATTTATTTATTTATAAAGGATTTTACCAGGAAGGATACATTGAGATTTCTCTCGTTTTCAAGTATGTCCTGGGTTCGAGAACATTGAGTGGTTACAGAAATACAAAATAGTAAAATGCAAGATATTAACACAGGACCAAATATACAGATTAACAGAAAAATAAATATGGAGGAAATGTAGTCATTATGTTACATGTTTACAGGTGCATTTTGTATTGAGGTATGCTAATAGGGAGCTCTTAAGGGACTTTAGACTGGAGGGAAGATTTGACGGCGTCTGGGAGGTTATTCCATATTTGTGGTGCTCTGTAGGAAAATGAGGATCGAGCCATTTTCTTTTTGTATTGCGGTATTGCAAGTAAGGTGCTGGTCCTGGATCTGAGGTTATAGGATGAGGGAACTGCTGGGGGAAGCAGCATATTCAGGTAGGGTGGTAGCTTCCCAGAAAAGCTCTTAAACACCAGGTTGGAAAGGTGAAGGGTGCGTCTAGAGTCCAGCGATGGCCAGTTTAGTTCTTTTAACATGTCACAATGGTGGGTCATGTAGTTACATTGTAGCACAAAGCGACAGAATGAGTTATACAATGTAGTAAGTTTCTGGAGGTGTGTTTGCGGGGCGGCTGCATACACTACATCTCCGTATTCAATGGCTGGCATAAGCATTTGTTGTACAATCTGCTTTCTTACCGCGGGGCTCAGGCAGGATTTGTTTCTGTACAGGGCACCTAGTTTGGGGTAAAGTTTAGATGAGAGTTTTTCGATGTGGGGGCCAAAAGATAGATTAGGGTCTAACCACATACCTAGGTATTTGAGAGAGGTGACTGTGGTCAGTGTGCCGTTTGATTTTGTCCCAACACATAGATGGGGTGTTTGCAATTTGTGTAGTTTAGGTGCAGTTCCAAAGAGCATTGTAACCGTTTTGTCAGTATTTAGAAAAAGTTTGTTATTTGCTATCCACTTTTCTACCCCTGTGAATTCTTCTTGCAGCACGGCCTGCAGCTGCGGGAGATTTGGTTTGCTGGTATAGATTACCGTGTCGTCTGCGTACATGTGTACAGTTGAAGCTTTGCAGACATTGGGCAGATCGTTTATGAATATTGTGAATAGCAGGGGCCAAGTATCGAGCCTTGGGGTACACCGCACGTGACTGGGAGGGGAAGGGAAGTGCTGTCAGAAATGGACACAAATTGAGACCTGTCAGACACATATGATTGGAACCAGGTTAACGTACTATCACCAATACCAGAGTTTTTAAGTTTTTGTAATAGGATGCCATGGTCTACTGTGTCAAAAGCCTTGGCAAAGTCAAGGAAGATGGCTCCAGTTAGATTTCCTTGTTCCATGCCCGCTTGGATATCATTACAAACTTTTAAAAGGGCAGTTGTAGTTGAATGGTTTGGACGAAAGCCTGATTGATCTGGGGTTAAATAGTTCTGATACTGATAATAATCACGTAATTGAGTGTAGACACATTTTTCCAGAATTTTTGACATTACAGGGAGCAGTGATTTTGGGCGGTAGTTGGATACCAAAGTATTGTCTCCACTTTTATGGATAGGTACCACCCTTGCAGTCTTCCAGAGTATGGGTATGTATCCAGTTGCCAGTGATTCATTAATCAGGGTTGCGACAGGTTTAGCAATTGCTGGTGCACTGATTTTCAACAGCATTGCTGGGATTTGATCAGGTCCAGACTGGTATTTCATTTTTTGGTTACGGAGAAGTTTAGTGATGGCACTGACAGGCACAGGACTAAAACTGAATAGGTCTGGGTTATGGGGTTTTTGCACTGTTGGTGGGTCCTGACCTTCGTGCGGCCTTTCTGATTGCGTTTCATTTCCTAGCTTAGCAATGAGGGTGGTGGCGCATCCAACAAAATAATTATTAAAAGCATTTGCTACATCTAGGGGGTGTTGTACAGTTTGGTTGTTTACTTTTAAAGCAGCTGGTTGGGAGTGGCTGGGGGGTGCTTGTATGTTACTTATGATTTTCCAAAAATTTCTGGGGTTTGATATGTTATTGTTTAAATTTTCATTGAAGTATTGGGCTTTAGCCATTTTTGTTTCTTTTGTGCATTCATTCCGGCATTTTCGGTATTCACAGTGATCGTTCATGGATCCAGTACTCTTGAACTTTGACCACAGGGAGTCTCTAAACTGGTACATATGCGTGAGGTCAGCTGTAACCCAGGGGAGATGGGCCCCTTTTACTCGCACTTTACGCAGCGGGGCATGGGAATTCCAGACTTGCAGGAGCTCAGACTGAAAGTATTCAACTGCACAGTCTAGGTCTGGGATTAGGTTTAGCCTGTACCAGGGGAGCTGTATGAGATCACTTAGGAAGGATTCAAGAATAAATTTCTTGAAAGACCTGGTGGTTATTACCTTTGGGGGAGATTTCAAGGCCTTTATTTTGCGCACGCAATACACTAGACAATGGTCACTAAAGCTATTAGCAAGAACGCCTGCCTCCTGTATTCTATCAGGAGATGAGGAGAGAATCCAGTCCAGCAAGGTATGGTTAGGGCTTTTCATATTAATGCGAGTGGGGGAGGAGATTAATTGAGTTAGCTGCAAAGTTTTAAATAGTGTGCAGTGTTTATTGTTTTTAGGATTTAGCCAATCTGTATTAAAATCGCCGAGGACCAGCAGTTCACTTTTTTGGTTTTGGGCAAGTAGGTTATTAAGGATTTGAGATATGTCAGAGAGGGAGTGCACTGGAGAGCTCGGTGGACGATACAACCCAGCAACAATGATTGATTTACTGAATGGGATCTCAATTATACCAGAGAGGAAATCAAAGGTGACAGGAGAGGTAGAAGTCTGTAAGGGGGTGAACTTTATGGACTCCTCAACATAAATAACAATTCCCCCTCCTCTCTTTGCTCTGTCTTTTCTATAACATGAATACCCCTGTATTGATATGGCGATATTAATCATATATGCAGTTACTAACAGGAGATACATATATTGAGAAGCTAGTGTCTATGTGCTGATGGATGGATGTTGTGGTGTTTATAAATCTTTGTTTATGATATGAGATTTGAAACTTTTTTGTATACGTAATAAATATATATATTTTTATGCGATTATTGATTAGTGTATTCTTCAAAGCAAAACACAGACAATTAAAAGAATTTAGGAGAATTTCTAGGACATATAAACGATTGATATTTGTGTCTCGTATAAGTTTCTTATTGAATATAAATCTCGACGTATTGTAGGCAGGTGCAGAGATAATAATCCCTACAGACTGTCAGGAGGACCATATCACCTGTCATCAGGGTGTACCTGAGCACAGTGACGACACCTCTATGAACGCCTTTTAGTAGAATGGATATTTGAGTAAGATGCAGCACTTCCTGGATGCATATACTGTATATATTAAATTAACATAATGGATGTATGTGTCTTGGTGGCCATGTTTTTTCACGAGGGCAGCATTTCATCCTTGTACCTGCTCTGTGCACCACACATTCCTGTGAGTTTGATTGCAGTGTATGCACCTGTCTTTAAGTTGCAGCTCAGGTACTGGAAAAAGGAGTGAGTGTCACAAGGAGAACCCTGGTGTCCAGTGAGGAAGCGACATTTGACACATTCAACGCTGTATGGGCACAAAGATCTGTTACAGATTTTTTGCAGCTTAGTAAACGACCGGTGCCAGTTCGAAACTGGAGAGATTAAAGCGTAGCTCTGACAAAAATATCCATTTATTATGGCTGACCTGATGTTATCTGTCGAAATATCAGAACACATATAAGCACATTCAAGTATGAATGAATAGTCTACAAGATTTTCTGAGCTCCACCAGCCCTTGTCAGTTCCATATCCCTGCCAATCAGCTACTTGATACAGAGGTCATTGGATGGAAATTCTGGCACGTCCTACAACACGTTATATTTCAATGCTTTCCATTCACAGCTTACTCTGTCTAAAAAGACCCACTATATAAAGGTGTAAGAAGTCCTGCGTCTCTCTCCAGCAGCTTTCCTGTGCCGCACAATGTGCTTTG
The DNA here is from genome assembly GCA_009667805.1 of Leptobrachium leishanense. Classification (NCBI taxonomy): domain Eukaryota; kingdom Metazoa; phylum Chordata; class Amphibia; order Anura; family Megophryidae; genus Leptobrachium; species Leptobrachium leishanense. Next base: position 41,045,033 of record CM019063.1, read on the forward strand.
AGCTCTCCTCCCCACATTACGGGTAGAGGAGAGATTGTAAACTGTGACGCCTGACAGAGAGGCGACCCGGTCGGCTCCAGTAGATGCCCAGCTTTAGGGAATGACAGGACACGTACGTCCTTCTTGCCAAACCTATCTGCCCGGGCTTTGGCTTCTTTAGCAAATATTGGGCTGTCATAATTCCTGTCATCTTCTCCTACGATGAAGAGGATGGGTCCCCTAGCCTTCTCCAGTGGAAATATGGAGGCTTCATGCTCTGGCTTTCTTGGATCACCAAATAAGTATGTGAACTGAACTGTTCCAGTTTCTGATATAAGAATTCTTTCTGTTTCATATGGGATTCCGGGCAGATATAAATCTCCATAGGTCAGGGGAAAGCCATGCACAGCGTTGGTTCCATTGATACAGACAGTAGCTTTAACCTGGGGCAGAAAACAAGCCATAGCCAGTGCGATCTCTGCCCCTTTGCACATGCCGACCACCCCAACTCCATCTCCTATAACCTGGAAGAAACAAAATTCCATTTAAACCATCAAAATCTTAGAAAACAACCATCATGTTCCTTAATGCTCGTTCAATATGACAGGTTAGCGTCTGATTATTCTTTGACTTGTTTATTCTTATACCTTTTATTCATTGTTCTGAATATTATCTAGATATCTAAATAAATAAAGTTTATTATTGCAGAAGTAATTTACACATCCCAGCAATTCCAAGAACTGCATCACAGAGCTTGTGTGCTACATTCCCCAAATGCAGCACAGAACTCAGGGTAAGACATGCAAATGACGGCTGCAATCTCAAATCTTTTTGCATCCTGGGTCTGTTTTCACACAGAACCCTCTAATCAATGCCACACCACACTAGATGGCTTTTTTTTTTTAGCAGAGATCAGGTTTATGCAACTGTTCACAGCCACTCCTGTACAGCTGTTCCGGGCTTGTTGTGCCCTCATCAGCAGGAGCTAGGCATGACCGGTTGCAGTTTGATGCTTAACCCCTAAGATATATCAATACTTCTTTAAGTTGTGGTGGAGGGAATGGCAAAAAATGAGATTAAAAGTATTATATATAAACAATAATAAAAAAATAAAAGAAAAAACACGTATTTTACCATTTTCTGAAAATCCAGTGAGGAGGGTGAAAAAGGGGGTAAACACTTTTACCAGTATACCTATATTTCAAAAACCAAAGATGTTACAGGTGTGAAAATAGTTTTTTTCACAAAGATTGTAAATACCAAACATATGGTTTACCATTTTCCGAAAATACAGTTTAAAGGGAGGAGGGGTTATCTCTCAAAAACAGAAGATGTTACTGATGTGAAAATTGGTACTCCCTCAATGCTCGAGTATGTCTGCTTCCTTCTCACATCCAGGGCTCGCACACTCCCTCACTGCTCCAGCGTGTCTGCTTCCTTCTCACAGCCAGGTCTCACACATTCCCTCACTGCTCCAGTGTGGGAGAACCTGTGATTAGCCTCTAGAATTTTAAATGATGGCATTGGGCAGGAACATGTAGTTTTAGTTTGATACTATTGTGGAACCTCAACCCACCCAAGCTCTGTATAGGCACTCCACAGAAATGTGATTGAGGCAACGGTGCTAACCGGTTCTGGCCGAGGGAGTCTGTGTTCATATCACGAATACCTCTTATACCTTCAGAATATCGATTCAATTCAAAAGATTTCAGTTTACCCTAAAAGGTTTGTTTTGCAAGGACCATCAACAAGTCTCAGCAACAGAATTCGAAGGTAGAGGGGAATGACCTAAGAGAAAACGATTTCTCACATGGGCAGTTTTACGTTGCCTGTTCCAAAATGACCTCACCTAACTGTCTGGTGATCCGAGCACCTGAAAGAAGAATTTATTTATAAAGGATTTTACCAGGAAGGATACATTGAGATTTCTCTCGTTTTCAAGTATGTCCTGGGTTCAAGAACATTGAGTGGTTACAGAAATACAAAATAGTAAAATGCAAGATATTAACACAAAACCAAATAAACAGATTAACATAAAAATAAATATGTAGGAAATAAAGTCACTATGTTACATGTTTACAGGCGCATTCTGTATATAGTCACTATGTTACATGTTTACAGTTGCATTCCGTATTGAGGTATGTTAATAGGGAACCCTTAAGGGACTTTAGACTGGGGGAAGATTTGATGGTGTCTGGGAGGTTATTCCATAACTGCGGTGCTCTGTAGGAAAATGAGGATCGAGCCACTGTCTTTTTGTATTGCGGTATTGCAAGTAAGGTGCTGGTCCTGGATCTGAGGTTATAGGATGAGGGAACTGCTGGGGCAATCAGCCTATTCAGGTAGGGTGGTAGCTTCCCAGAAAAGCTCTTAAACACCAGGTTGGAAAGGTGAAGGGTGCATCTAGATTCCAGCGACGGCCAGTTTAGTTCTTTTAACATGTCACAATGGTGGGTCGTGTAGTTACATTGTAGCACAAAGAGGCAGAATGAGTTATACATTGTAGTAAGTTTCTGGAGGTGTGTTTGAGGGGCAGCTGCATACACTACATCTCCGTATTCAATGGCTGGCATAAGCATTTGTTGTACAATCTGCTTTCTTACCGCGGGGCTCAGGCAGGATTTGTTTATGTACAGGGCACCTAGTTTGGGGTAGAGTTTAGATAAGAGTTTTTCGATGTGGGGGCCAAAAGATAGATTCAGGTCTAACCGCATACCTAGATATTTGAGAGAAGTGACTGTAGTCAGCGTGTCATTTGATCTTGTCCCCACACATAGATTGGGTGTTTGCAATTTGTGTAGTTTAGATGTGGTTCCAAAGAGCATTGTAACAGTTTTGTCAGCATTTAGAAAAAGTTTGTTATCTGCGATCCACTTTTCTACCTCTGTGAATTGTTCTTGCAGCACTGCCTCCAGCTGCGGGAGATTTGGTTTGCTGGTATAGATTACAGTGTCGTCTGCGTACATGTGTACAGTTGAGGCTTTGCAGACATTGGGCAGATCATTTATGAATATTGTGAATAGCAGGGGGCCGAGTATCGAGCCTTGGGGTACACCGCACGTGACTGGGAGGGGAAGGGAAGTGCTGTCAGAAATGGACACATATTGCGACCGATCAGACACATATAATTGGAACCAGGTTAGCGTGTGATCACCAATACCAGAGTTTTTACGTTTTTGTAATAGGATGCCATGGTCTATGGTGTCAAAGGCCTTGGCAAAATCAAGGAAGATGGCTCCAGTTAGGTTTCCTTGTTCCATGCCTGCTTGGATATCATTACAAACTTTTAAAAGGGCGGTTGTAGTTGAATGATTTGGACGAAAGCCTGATTGATCTGGGGTTAAATATTTCCGATACTGATAATAATCACGTAATTGAGTGCAGACACATTTTTCCAGAATTTTTGACATTACAGTGGGCAGTGATATTGGACGGTAGTTAGATACCAAAGTATTGTCTCCACTTTTATGGATAGGTACCACCGTTGCAGTCTTCCAGAGTTTGGGTATGTATCCAGTCGCCAGTGATTCATTGATTAGGGTTGCGACAGGTTTTGCAATTGCTGGCGCACTGATTTTCAGCAGCATTGCTGGGATTTGATCAGGTCCAGACTGGTATTTCATTTTTTGGTTACGGAGAAGTTTAGTGATGACACTGACAGGCACTGGTCTAAAACTGAATTTCTCTGCGTTACAGGGTCTTTGCACAGTTGGTGGGGCCTGACCTGTGTGCGGCCTTTCTGATTGCATGTCATTTCCTAGCTTAGCAATCAGGATGGTGGCACATCCAACAAAATAATTATTAAAAGCATTTGCTACATCTAGGGGGTGTTGTACAGTTTGGTTTTTTACTTTGACAGCAGCCGGTTAGGAGTGCACTGGAGGTGCTTGTATGTTACTTATGGTTTTCCAAAAATTTCTAGGGTTTGATATGTTATTGTTTAAATTTTCATTGAAGTATTGGGCTTTAGCCATTTTTGTTTGTTTTGTGCATGCATTACGGCATTTTTGGTATTCACAGTGATCGTTCATGGATCCACTAATGGAGTTTACAAAGAAGTACTCAAGTAGTTTTCCTTTCTATGTTCCAGAGTCAAAAGAATATAAATGATTTTTTGGTCTGTCTCATTGTATTTACAACACCAAAAAAATAATTGTTGGACGCAAATGAATGAAACAACTTTGTTTTGTAGCCATCACTAGGGATGTGCACCGATTTTTTTTTTAGATTCGATTTTTCGAATTTTTAAACTTTTCGATTCGGCTCGTTTCGACTGCTTTCCGTTTCGATTCGGTTCGGTTCGATTCGTTTTTCGGGTACATTTATTTTTCGGAATATCGACCATTTTTCGTATTTTCGGGTCACTTTACTAGGTTTCTGTATCGACTTTTCGTTATTTCGGAAAATTTTCGTTTTTCGGAATTGTACATGGTTTTCGGCATATCGCCAATTTTTCGTATTTCGGAACTTTTCGTATTTCGGAACTTTTCGTTTTTCGGAATTGTACATGGTTTTCGGTATAGCGACAATTTTTCGTTTTTCGGAACTTTTCGTTTTTCGGAATGTCTGTTCTCGTTTCAAAGCTGTCTAACTCTATTCGTTTTGATGAAAACTACTATGGTTTACTTTTTTAATACTACTTTATATATTTTTTATAATAAAATTTTGGTTTGTTTTTCGGATCCGATAATTCATTCTGTCGATACGATAATTCTGGCGATTCTATCGTGTTTTTTTAATTAACCCTTTCGCTGCTGAGGCTTTTCCCGTCCCTGTGCTGAGCTAATTTTTACCGGTTTTGCTCGTCATGTTTAAACGTGTTTTGAAGGCTTATTTTAGTATATGACCCAGACATATTATATATCGTTCTTTCCGTCAGACTCGGCAGATTCATAATATGTCATTATTATATGTATACATCCTGACCTGTCTGTATATTATAACAAAAAATGCAATAAAATATGATTTTTCAATAATTTACAATGTGTAAAGTGTTTTTTTTTCACATTTTAACATGCGAGCAATTGCGGTTATATTTTGTATGGGGTGCGCTTGTTAAAAAAATTAGAGATGGGGTCTCGTTACATTTTTTTTTGGGGAAATTACACGATTTTTAACAAATGCACCGCATACAAAAATCGTTAGTGCAGCATCATTGTTCACATTATAATTGAAATGGGAACAATATTGCTGCATTAACAAACCAAAAAAATTTTTTTTTTTTTATACATTTTTTTAAATATTTTTTTATTTTTAATTTTTTTAAAAAAACTTTTCACTGTAGTGTTTGGTATCGTTGGAACCAAACTTTAACCCCTAGCTGCCACGGATCGGGAGATGGGGGTTCCAATGAACCCCCTATCTCCACCATTGGTGGCAACTAGGGGTTAACTCCAGGACTGGCGTCATCGTGCTATGCACGATGACGCCAGTCCTCAGGGGGAGTTCCCGGAAGCTTGGCCGACATCCTCATGGATATGCCCCAGCTCCTCCTGGACATGCCCCAGCTCCTCGTGGATATTGCCCCAGCACCTCGTGGATATGCCCGAGGGTGGACATGCCCCAGCACCTCGTGGACATGCCCCAGCTCCTCGTGGATATTGCCCCAGCTCCTCGTGGATATTGCCCCAGCTCCTCGTGGATATTGCCCCAGCTCCTCGGGATATTGCCCCAGCTCCTCGTGGACATGCCCCAGCTCCTCGTGGACATGCCCCAGCTCCTCGTGGACATGCCCCAGCTCCTCGTGGACATGCCCCAGCTCCTCGTGGACATGCCCCAGCACCTCGTGGATATTGCCCCAGCACCTCGTTAGTGCAGCATCATTGTTCACATTATAATTGAAATGGAACAATATTGCTGCATTAACGAACCAAAAAAAAGTGTTTATTTAATTTTATAATTTTTTTTAAAATATTTTTATTTTTAATTTTTAAAAAAAATAATTTCACTGTAGTGTTTGGTATCGTTGGAACGGCCATGCTCTGGCCGATCCAACCATACCAAACTTTAACCCCTAGCTGCCACGGATCGGGAAATAGGGAGTTCCAATGAACTCCCTATCTCCACCGTTGGTGGCAGTTAGGGGTTACTCTAGGACTGGCGTCATCGTGCTACGCACGATGACGCAGTCCTCAGGGGGAGTTCCCGGAGGCTTGGCCGACATCCAAGATGTCGCCAGCTCCGGGAAAGGATCACGAACCGGCGCTTTTCAGCGCCAATTCGCGATCCAGCTCCCCAGGGGTTAATGCCAGGCACCATTTGGAAGGGCAGGCTGTGCGGTTAACCCCCGCAACGCCGCCGATCGTGAGGGAGAGAGGTCGCGATGACACCTAATTTCACCGGCGGCGGTTCCGGATGCTGGGCTGACAGCGAGGATGTCAGCCCGCACCGGGGGCCAGCGATCGGCCGGAACCCGGCCGAACGCTGACCCCAAAGGGAGGATGCGCTCAGCGCGTCCTCCGCATACCAGCAGCCATGCGGAGGACGCGCTGAGCGCGTCCTCTGCATCGACGTGTTTAACAGTGTGGAAACCAAGCAATACATAATTAACTTATTAACGTAAAGCAACGCACACAAACAGGAAAATATAGAAAAAATAGAAAATTTATTTACAAAATGGGGAAGGGAAGGGAACATGCCAAGGATGGCAAACTGCCCAACAGGGGCACAAACAACACAACAAACATACATTTTAGAATTACTGGCATTTGAGGTGATGTTGGAGCTGGTCCGCATCTTTGATTACAAAGATTATGACTGCAGTAAGGGCCCTTACGGCAGGAAGAATAATTTTAGGAAGGATCGTATCATTGACAAGCTACGCGCACCACCATCCTGGAGGTGTTTGGGAAAGACGGGACGAAGGACCAGATCAGAAAACGCTGGTCCGACCTCAAAGCAGGCGAGCAGGAGCAGCTGAGGCACATCCGTATTGACTCTTACTGCCGCTCCAGGATGTCCGCGGTGTTAGTAAGGTGTTCCCGGAGTTCCTGCAGCAGTTCATGGATGGAATCCAGTGTCCTGACTGCCAGGCGAAGCTCGCCAATCGCCTCCTGATTGCTCGGTCTGGCTTCTTCGATATATCCAATAAATGAAAGAAGGAAAATACAGTAAGTAAAGCAGGTTTCTATTTTTGACTGAAAGTCTTGAAAAAATATAACAGTAGTATATACCAGAGCTGGCGGCCTCCTCCTGCTCCTCCTCCGACTCCTCCTCCCCCACCACCACCGTCTGTATATCCAGTGCTATATGTAAGAAATTAAAGAAATAAAAAATACAGTAAACAAAAAATGTTTCTGTTTTTGACCAAAAGTCGTTGCTAAATAAAACCGTATATACCAGCGCTGGTGGACGCCCGTGGCTCCTCCTCCTCCTCCGCTGGGGCACTGGTCCCTGCCCGGGCAGATTCGGCGTCCTGTGCCCTCTTCCTGTCTTCTGCCAAGTCCAAAAAATATAACACGTAAATAATGTAGACTGGAAAAAATGGTATATCTATACAATATATTGCCGAAAGTATTGCGAGACCCCTCCACTACCCCACTACCAGCTTAACCCCCCACTACTCCCATCTCATAGTTCTAAAGTCACAAAATATTTATTTATTTCCTCTGCACAGACATATATTACCGTTCAATTATATATTTTTTTTCAGAAGTAAACATTACGTTTATTCAATAAAAACTATTATTTGTGTTGTGTGCGTACAAAGCGCATTGTGCGACTGCTTTTAGATATTTTATAGAAGGCCTCAGCCTCAGTTTCACTTTCAGTTTCTGCTAATAAAACTGGATATTGCAGAAACAACAACAGAAATCCACCATTTTGTTTTGAAATTTGCATCTAAAGCATTCAATGACACTGCTGCAGCAGCTGCTGAGGCTGTATTGAACGCAGCTCTGTTTGGATGCACTTTCAGAAGAACTACATGTCCCATCCTATCACTTAGCAGAGACGCAGAGATTTTTATTGATGCGCAGGTGGGAGTCAATATTGGGCAAGCTGCGGGTCTTCTCGTATGCATCACTCAATCACAACCCCCCCCCCCAACACACTACAGACTATACACACAGTGCCAAAAGAAATCCAGCATTGTAACTTCATCTACATACATCAAATATCACAATTTTCACGAATACGTAAAATCACAAAAAAGAAGAGCTATGGCAAAAATGCACGTATGACGAGTCGTGAAAACGCAAAGCTATACACAATCACATTGCATGAAAAAAGGACTAGATAAATCAGCGTATTTCTGTGCACATTATTATTATACAGGATTTATATAGCACCAACAGTTTGCGCAGCGCTTTACAATATAACATGACACTTACGTTTCGCTATGACGCGGCGGATGCGTCTCAACTGCTCCTCCTCGCGTACTTTTAAATCAGACCAGCGTTTCCGTAGCTGGTCCTTTGTCCGGTCCTTCCCAAACTTCTCCAAAATGGTGGCGCGTAGCTTGTCCAGGATACGATCCTTCCTGGCGTTATTCTTGCTGCGGTAAGGTCCCTTCTGGCAATCGTAATCTTTGGTATCAAAGATGCGGACCAGCTCCAACATCTCCTCAAACGCCATATTTTGGGCGCGTTTTTTCCTGGGTGCAGGCACTGCAGGTGGAACTTCATCAACAGATGACGAGGAGGTCTCCTCTCTGGCAGCGGCCATTATGAAGAATAAAAAAATTTTGTTCAAAAAGTTGTCAATAAAACTGGCTCAATAAAGTTACGACATGTGCGCGCGCGCGCGCGCGCATGCGCGACCCGCGGACGAATCGGATCTGACCAAAATACGAAAATTCTGATCGGATCTTTGGAAACAATAAAAAAATTTACAGAATCAGCCATATAACCGATACTAGTTAAATATACGATGTCCAGACTTACCGAAATGGTACCGAAATCCCGAATGGAACTGAAATCATGAATAGAGGGAAAATAAATTTCGATTTGACACATTTCAAGTCCATTCGAAAAATTTTCGATTTGGTAAACTTTTCGTTTTTTTCGGAAAGTCTGTTCTCGTTTCAAAGCAATAGATTTCGATTTGACACATTTCAAGTCCATTCGAAATTCCGAAAAATTTTCGGTTCGGAAACCTGTTCGGATTCGACTTTTTCGGATCTAAAAAATTTCGGATTTTCGGCCGAATCGAAAGACCCGAATCGGGAAATTTCGTGAAAATTCCGAAATTCCGAAACCCGAAACGCACATCCCTAGCCATCACGCCCTGACTAACGTCTGCAATAAACATTACTTATTACTTTAAGACAACCTTTAAATTATATTGCGGTCAGTTGACAAAGAAACTCATGTTTCTTTTAAAAACAAAAGTAAGAAGTTCCAAAATCCACACGAGCGAAGCCTCGGGCAAAAGCTAGTACAGAATATATGTTATCTAGTGAAATGACAACTTCACTCATCTGATACGTTGTAATTAGTTCTTTGTAGTGTCCTGGGCTTGTATTACTGTCATGCTCATCGCCACCGGCGTAATAAAAAAGCCTAAACCCAGTGCTGGCTCATAGTAGTGAGACTTTCACAAGCAGTACCACTAGTCACCTCTGACTGTGTAATGCTCAGGTGTTGCCCAGATCACCATCTACTCCTGCATAAAACCAAGCCACACCTGAGACCCAGGACTTCCACATTGACTTGGAAATATCCAAGCTGTTAGGAGCTACCTGCGATTCCTCCAAGAAACCTATGACCCATACTCTGCTGGATCCTACCCTCTCAAGACTACCCCTGTTACAGTTCCACCTGGACTTATTATTTACAAACCTCCTGGACCTTCTGTTTACTACAGACCTCTGGACTTGTCATCTTCCTGGATCTCCCAAGTTTTCCTTACCTGGATCACAAGGACTTGCCCACGTCTTTAGTACTGATATATTCATATATATAACCTTAAGTATACTGTTTCTGTTTTCCCATTTGTTATCTGCAGCCCTGTAACCTGTATATGCTCTGCTCTAGCCCTGTAAGCTGTATATGCTCTGCTCTAGCCCTGTAACCTGTATATGCTCTGCTCTAGTTCCCTCTAGCCCTGTAAGCTGTATATGCTCTGCTCTAGCCCTGTAACCTGTGTATGTTCTGCTAGTTCCCTCTAGCCCTGTAACCTGTGTATGTTCTGCTAGTTCCCTCTAGCCCTGTAACCTGTGTATGTTCTGCTAGTTCCCTCTAGCCCTGTAACCTGTGTATGTTCTGATAGTTCCCTCTAGCCCTGTAACCTGTGTATGTTCTGCTAGTTCCCTCTAGCCCTGTAACCTGTGTATGCTCTGCTAGTTCCCTCTAGCCCTGTAACCTGTATATGCTCTGCTAGTTCCCTCTAGCCCTGTAACCTGTATATGCTCTGCTCTAGTTCCCTCTAGCCCTGTAACCTGTATATGCTCTGCTCTAGTTCCCTCTAGCCCTGTAACCTGTATATGCTCTGCTCTAGTTCCCTCTAGCCCTGTAACCTGTATATGCTCTGCTCTAGTTCCCTCTAGCCCTGTAACCTGTATATGCTCTGCTCTAGTTCCCTCTAGCCCTGTAACCTGTATATGCTCTGCTCTAGTTCCCTCTAGCCCTGTAACCTGTATATGCTCTGCTCTAGTTCCCTCTAGCCCTGTAACCTGTATATGCTCTGTTCTAGTTCCCTCTAGCCCTGTAACCTGTATATGCTCTGTTCTAGTTCCCTCTAGCCCTGTAACCTGTATATGCTCTGCTCTAGTTCCCTCTAGCCCTGTAACCTGTGTATATACAATCTCTCCTCCCCTATTCCTTAGCTTTCTCCCACTTCTCTCGTTTTCCCCTCCTAGATTCTGTTGTTGCCTCCGGCCAATCCCTTTTTGTTCCTTTTTTCTCAATAAATCCTTTATATATAAATATATCTGGTTTACTAGTATTCATTGCATATTGGCTCGCACCTACCGCCCCGGAATCAGCGCATGACAATTACTTTTTGACTCCTTTTTGTCACATCTCCAAACAAGGATGGATCCAGGCGCTAGTCTCAGGAGTGATAATCAACAAATTACATATATTATGCCTCTACAGCCCCAAAGGATCTGGGGAAACTTGTTCTACCCAGGGGCGGACTGACAACTAATGGGGCCCATGGTCAATATAAGATCATGGCCCCCCCTTGTGCCACACTCACAGGAGGCCACACCCATAAAACCCCACCCCCTACAACACAACACCCACATGTACATTGTTATGCTAAAGAATTTATTTCTGAACTCATTAAAATAAACTTTTTGTAAATTGTGTGACGAAAATCCACTTGGACCCAACAGTGAATTGGGGAATCCATTGTGTCCTCTCCAGACACAGATTTCCACCACTCTGCTGCAGCAGCCATCACCCACTCATTGCAGCTAAGGCTGCGCCGCGGCACAGAATGTCCCTGTGGAAAATGTGGGAAACTGCCGATCACTTTAAAAAGATACTAATAATTATTTTGTTGGGTGCGCCACCACCCTAATTGCTAAGATAGCAAATGACACACCTACAGAAAGGCCACACACAGCTCAGGCCCCTCCAACCGTGCAGGGACCCCATATCGCAGATAAATTCAACTTTAGACCAGTGCTTGTCAGTGTAGTTACTAAACTGCTCCGTAATCAAAAAATGAAATACCAATCTGGACCTGATCAAATCCCAGCAATGCTGTTGAAAATCAGTGCCCCGGCAATTGCAAAACCTGTCGCAACACTCATCAATGAATCACTGGCAACTGGATACATACCCAAACTCTGGAAGACTGCGAGAGTGGTACCTATCCATAAAAGTGGTGACAGTACTTTGGTATCCAACTACCGTTCAATCTCATTGCTCCCCGTTATGTCAAAAATTTTGGAAAAATGCGCGTACACACAATTACGTGATTATTATCAATCTTCAAACTATTTAACCCCACATCAGTCCGACTTTCGTCCAAATCACTCAACTACAACCGCCCTTTTAAAAGTTTGCAATGATACCCAAGCTGGCATGGAACAAGGAAACCTAACTGGAGCATCTTCCTTGATTTTGCCAAGGCCTTTGACACCGTAGACCATGGCATCCTATTACAAAAACTTAAAAACTCTGGTATTGGTGATCGCACGCTAACCTGGGTTGAATCATATGTATCCAACCGATCGCAACATGTGTCCATCTCTGGCAGCTCCTCCCTCCCCTTCCCAGTCACGTGCGGAGTACTCCAAGGCTCAATACTCGGCCCCCTGCTATTCACATTATTCATAAATGATCTGCCCAATGTCTGCAAAGCCTCAACTGTACACATGTACGCAGACGACACTGTAATCTATACCAGCAAACCAGATCTCCCGCAGCTGGAGGCCGTGCTGCAACAACAATTCACAGGGGTAGAAAAGTGGATCAAAGATAAAACTTTTTCTAAATGCTGACAAAACTGTAACAATGCTCTTTGGAACAACACCTAAACTACACAAATTGCAAACACAGGACAAAATCAAATGGCACGTTGACCACAGTCACTTCTCTCAAATATCTAGGTATGTGGTTACTTAGACCCAAATCTATCCTTTGGCCCCCACATAGAAAAACTCTCATCTAAACTTTACCCCAAACTAGGCGCCCTGTACAGAAACAAATCCTGCCTGAGCCCCGCGGTAAGAAGGCAGATTGTACAACAAATGCTTATGCCGGCTATTGAATACGGAGATGTAGTGTATGCAGCCGCCCCACAAACACACCTTCAGAAACTTACTCGGTACAGAATGCACCTGTAAATATGTAACATAATAACTATATTACTTACATATTTATTTTCCGTGTTAATCTGTATGTTTGTGCTATGTTCTTAATATCTTGCATTTATTACTTTGTATTTCTGTAACGACTGTAACATTTCAATGCTCTTGAACCCAGGACATACTTGAAAATGAGAGAAATCTCAATGTATCCTTCCTGGTAAAATCCTTTATAAATAAATAAAATACTGTACATTACTGACACACTGCACATTAAAGAGCTCCACAGCAATAAAGCTCACAGTAATGTGGATTGTGTATGAGCGTATCACAGAGCTCCACAGCAATAAAACACACACACACCACATTACTGTGAGTTTTATTGTTGGAGCTCTGTGATTTGCTCATACACACCGCACATTACAGTTTTGCAGAGCTCCACAGCAATACGACTCAGTGAAGTGCATTGTATATGAGCGTATGATAGAGCTGAACAGCAATAAAGCTCACAGTAATGTGGGTTGTGTATGAGCAAATCACAGAGCTCCACAACAATAAAACTCACAGTAATGTGGTGTTCTGTGATTTGCTCATACACACCGCACATTACAGTATTGCAGACCTCCACAGCAATACGACTCACAGTAAAGTGCATTGTATATGAGCGTATCATAGAGCTGAACAGCAATAAAACATAAATTATAATTACTAAATATAATATTTTAAGTTATTATTACATCATATTATTAAAATTATGATATTGTTAAATAAAATCTAAATACGTATTAAAAAAGTTAAAATTAATTTATATCAAAAATGCGTATGAAAAAATACATATAGTTTAGTGCAGCAGCATTGTTAATCTTATAGAGGAGGGAGCAATGCCGCTACTTTTAGAAGTAGAAAAAAAAAAGGGATTTCTTGTTACCCAAAAACACACAAAATGAAATAATATAGTCATGCTGGATATAATTTCCAGTGACACGAGAAACATCTTTATAGGACACACGGGTCGAAATGACCCCTGCATCTTCCATAATGGATTTTCTCTGCCCAGCAGGAGAAATCCGAGTGTGTGACATCATCTGCACATGCACGATGACTCCCGTGACCAGGGGGGCAGTCCCACAGCATCACTGACATCCAAGATGTCAGCCTGCTGTGACTGCAGCCCCTGCTCAGTGCCAGATCGGCACCGAGCACTTCAGGGACACAGGACGTTTGTGGAGCGTCCTCCGAGCTGGGGAGGGAATCTCCATGACGCTCAGCACTGCAAGGTAGACTGATGGGGCCCCATTACAGACCCCTCCCCCATCCAGGCCCAGGCAGTGCCCAATGGGTCAGTCCGCCCCTGTTCTACCTGGAAATGAATGTTCACTAGTTACTGTCTATACTGGTGGCTCTCTTCCCAGTTCCTTAATGAGTTTGTCTTTTAATTGCTTTCATGTAGGGACCTGCAAAGCTTCGATTCGAAAATGAATCGCTGGTCCGTATTCGAATTCGACTTTGCAGGTTAATTCGAATTTTGTTTGAATCGCAGCATGCCTAAGATGCCACCGTTACCAGAAGCCAGCGCTGGGCTGGCTTGCTGGCTGGTTTCCATCTGGCAGTGCGTTCTCTTCCCTCTGCCAGGCTCTCCTTCGGGTGCTGTTAAGTGTCATCCTTCGAGCGGCCGCTGGAAAAGGGCTCTAGCCCGGCCGATCGTCGGGATCCACCTGCCGAGATCTCGTGAGATCATGGAGTTCACGAGATCTCGTGAACTCCGGGATCCCGCAAGACCGCGGCTTGTACGCTGCGTGGTTCCCAACGAGCGGCCGGGCTACAGCCCTTTTCCGGTGGCCGATCGAAGGATGACACTGAACAGTACCCAAAGGAGAGCCTGGCAGAGGGGAGAGAACGCAGGGGGGCAATATTGGTGAGCTGGGGCCAATATATTTGTGTGAGCTAGAGGCCAATATATTTGTGTGAGCTGGGGGCCAATATATATGTGTGAGCTGGTGGCCAATATATATGTGTGAGCTGGGGCCAATATATATGTGTGAGCTGGGGACCAATATATATGTGTGAGTTGGGGCCAATATATATGTGTGAGCAGGGGGCCAATATATATGTGTGAGTGTGAACTGGGGCCAATATATATGTGTGAGTGTGAGCTAGGGGCCAATATATATGTGTGAGTGTGAGCTAGGGGCCAATATATATGTGTGAGTGTGAGCTGTGGGCCAATATATATGTGTGAGTGTGAGCTGTGGGCCAATATATATGTGTGAGTGTGAGCTGGGGTCCAATATATATGTGTGAGCTGGGGGCCAATATATATGTGTGAGCTGGGGGCCAATATATATGTGTGAACTGGGGCCAATATATATGTGTGAGCTTGTGCCAATATATATGTGTGAGCTGGGGGCCAATATATATTTGTGAGCTGGGGGCCAATATATATGTGTGAGCTGGGGGCCAATATATATGTGTGAGCTGGGGCCAATATATATGTGTGAACTGGGGCCAATATATATGTGTGAGCTTGTGCCAATATATATGTGTGAGCTGGGGGCCAATATATATTTGTGAGCTGGGGTCCAATATATATGTGTGAGCTGGGGGCCAATATATATTTGTGAGCTGGGGACCAATATATATGTTTGAGCTGGGGGCCAATATATATCTGTGAGCTGGGGGCCAATATATATGTTTGAGCTGGGGGCCAATATATATCTGTGAGCTGGGGGCCAATATATATTTGTGAGCTGGGGGCCAATATATATGTTTGAGCTGGGGGCCAATATATATCTGTGAGCTGGGGGCCAATATATATGTGTGAGCTGGGGGCCAATATATATGTGTGAGCTGGGGGCCAATATATACAGTCAGGTCCAGAAATATTGGGACAGCGACACGATTCTAACATCTTTGGCTCTATACACCACCACAATGGAGTTGGAATGAAACAAACACAATGTGCTTTAACTGCAGACTGTCAGCTTTAATTTGAGGGTATGTACATCCAACTCAGGTGAACGGTGTAGGACACAGAGAGTTTGCAGATGTGCCTCCCACTTGTTAAGGGACCAAAGGTAATGGGACAGAATAATAATCATAAATCAAACTTTCCCTTCTTAATACTTGGTTGCAAATCCTTTGCAGTCAATCACAGCCTGAAGTCTGGAACGCATAGACATCACCAGACGCTGGGTTTCATCCCTGGTGATGCTCTGCCAGGCCTCTACTGCAACTGTCTTCAGTTCCTGTTTGTTCTTGGGGCATTTTCCCTTCAGTTTTGTCTTCAGCAATTGAAATGCATGCTCAATGGGATTCAGGTCAGGTGATTGACTTGGCCATTGCATAACATTCCACTTCTGTCCCTTCAAAAACTCTTTGGTTGCTTTTGCAGTATGCTTTGGGTCATTGTCCATCTGCACTGTGAAGCGCCGTCCAATGAGTTCTGCAGCATTTGGCTGAATGTGAGCAGATAATATTGCCCGAAACACTTCAGAATTCATCCTGCTGCTTTTGTCAGCAGTCACATCATCAATAAATACAAGAGAACCAGTTCCATTGGCAGCCATACATGCCCACGCCATGACACTACCACCACCATGCTTCACTGATGAGGTGGTATGCTTAGGATCATGAGCAGTTCCTTTCCTTCTCCATATTCTCCTCTTCCTATCACTCTGGTACAAGTTGATCTTGGTCTCATCTGACCACAGGATCTTGTTCCAGAACTGTGAAGGGTTTGTTAGGTGTTGTTTGGCAAACTCTAATCTGGCCTTCCTGTTTTTCTTGTGGTGAACCCTCTGTATTCACTCTGGTGAAGTCTTCTCTTGATTGTTGACTTTGACACACATACACCTACCTCCTGGAGAGTGTTCTTGATCTGGCCAACTGTTGTGAAGGGTGTTTTCTTCACCAGGGAAAGAATTCTTCGGTCATCCACCACAGTTGTTTTCCGTGGTCTCCCGGGTCTTTTGGTGTTGCTGAGCTCACTGGTGTGTTCCTTCTTTTTGAGAATGTTCCAAACAGTTATTTTGGCCACACCTAATGTTCTTGCTATCTCTCTGATGGGTTTGTTTTGTTTCTTCAGCCTAATGATGGCTTGCTTCACTGATAGTGACAGCTCTTTGGATCTCATCTTGAGAGATGACAGCAACAGATTCCAAATGCAAATAGCACACTTGAAATGAACTCTGGGCCTTTTATCTGCACATTGTAATTGGAGTAATGAGGGAATATCACACACCTGGCCATGGAACAGCTGAGAAGCCAATTGTCCCATTACCTTTGGTCCCTTAACAAGTGAGGGGCACATCTGCAAACTGCTGCAAGTCCTACACCGTTCACCTGAGTTGGATGTACATATCCTCAAATTAAAGCTGACAGTCTGCAGTTAAAGCACATTGTGTTTGTTTCATTCCAACTCCATTGTGGTGGTGTATAGAGCCAAAGATGTTAGAATTGTGTCGATGTCCCAATATTTCTGGACCTGACTGTATGTGTGAGCTGGGGGCCAATATATATGTGTGAGCTAGGGCCAATATATATCTGTGAGCTGGGGGCCAATATATATCTGTGAGCTGTGCCATTAGCCCACAGAGCTTGCACTCTTTGTTCATCTCTCCAGACTCAGGTGGGGGGGTGAAGAGGCTGTTGATATTTATTTATAATCTGTGTGAGAGATAATAAATAAGACAAGCACCGATTTGATTCGAGATTCGAACCTTAACAGTGTATTCGATTCGTGATTCGATTAGAGGGAAAATCTGTGATTCGCAGGGTCCTACTTTCATGTCTCTCTTATATGTTTAAGCCGTTGATACTCTCCTAGTTTGTAGTTCCTACTTATTCCCAAGGTCTGATATTGAGGTAAAGCTGACACTGACTAGTTTCTGTCATCACTACACACGTGATGCCTTTTTCCCCAACGTACCTTTGGGTTTCCCAGAAGAATCTTAGCTGCTTCCTCAAAGTATTCCAGCTCCATTTTCCCAAGGGTGGGTGGCAGATCATCATAAGCAAAATATGCCAGAGCGAGAGATGCAAAGCCACGGCTGGCCAGGAGACTGCTTCGATACTCCATTAATCCTCCAGCACCTCCAAACATATCAATAATACCAGGAAATGGACCATCACCTGAGGAATATGTAGGTTCATCATTATTCTACAGTTTAGATGTGTACTTGAACATTGAGCTGCTAAAACAGAATCAATTATGGGTTGTGATAAGTCTTGCTTGCCATGGAATTCATAGGAACTCTGAGAATACAATTCCTTATCTAAAAATATTGGTTATTGAATATAAAAGTGTGAAATAAAAGACCGGAAACAGTCCACAAATTAATATAGAATAAAACCAACCAGTCACAGCATTTGGTGAAGAGGGCGCAATGTTAACCAGCCTGCTATCACTGCTGAAGGTCACCATGATGTTCTTCCTTTTTGGGAACTAAATGTGAAATCCAGGCAATTGGCCATTATGAAATTGTAAAATATATACAGTGGATTAATGAATTGCCAATCATCTACTGTTCTCTCTATAGAACGGCATTGGACCTATATAAGATGTTGTCATAGGAACAAGGCCTTTTCTAATCATATTGCCTCCGTCACCCAATCTCCTAGTCCATTAAATGACTGTACGACAGTTGTGAAGTCAGCTCTATACCACTGTTCAGCCACAATATGGAAAATACATGAATGTCTCACCTGGTGGAAGGAATAGTGCACCACGGACCCGTCCTTGTTTGATCTGTATTCTCTGAACTCCAGGAGTCACATACCATCTCTCCACCACTTTAGAGGCCAGAGGCGTTTCATGACCGGTGTTAAAATTGAAGTCTAGATACAGCTCCAGATGCACATGGAATGGGCTTCCCATTACATTTCGTTTCATCAACCTTAGGTAAGGAGTGATGGGCTTCAGGGCCCAGAACAGGCCCATGGGACACACGCCTTGAAAGTCTCCTCCTGTGGCCGGAGTGCGATCCAGATCCACTTTGCCTTCCACATCAGTCTTGTAAAAAGCTCGGGATTGGAAAATCCTCCCTTTCTCGTCTTTCAGCCAGGCTCTAAGGGTTATTAGGCATTGAGGAGGCAGGCCCCAGACCTGGATTTTCACCGACTCATCTGCCAACGCAACCTCAGGTGTCACTTCAAGTCTGATCATTTCTGATCCCACGAGCTAATGCCACCGATCTAGAAAGAGAGAAACAAAACACGACAAAATAGATCTCCAGGAACAACTGTCACTCATTGAGAGCAGGCTTATAGACCACTGATGGGCAATTTTGGCTTTCCAGATATCTCCTACTTCTCCTGATTCACCATCATTTAACAAATTGTTCTAAAACACTTGGGTGCACTGTTTAGCCACCACTGGCCTGGAAAACTGAAGAAACCATGCTCAACCTTAGCCTTCCAAATGCCTTTTAACCACTTCACCCATGATAGTGAGCCACTCATTAGGTCTTTAGAACTTTGTAATAAGTGTAGTTCCATAACATTTGGGGGAGTCAAGGTTGAGCACCCCTGATCTACAGCATTCTCTGCAGTTGGGTATTATTTTTTTTGTCTAATGTAATGTGGCCAAATAAGCGATATATTCTGAGAGAATAGTGAAAGTATGTGCTCACCATACAAATATAAGGAGTACAAATGGGTTCTGAGGGTGGAGTGATTAGGAATGGCAAGAGCAGGACAACTGAGAAACGGATTGTTAAAAAAAACATGAATGAAAACTTCAAAAATGAAACTTATTAAAATATTCAATAGATGGGGGTCATGTCCGCTGCAAGGTGGGTGAGGGAATCGAGCGCAACTGCAGTGATATTGACGTATACAGAGACAATGGAAAAGATGAACTGGGGAATTTTATTAGTACTGCACAGAAATTAACTGAATGAAGGGAATCTCCGGGAAAGGGGCTGACTGATGAG
The DNA here is from genome assembly GCA_009667805.1 of Leptobrachium leishanense. Classification (NCBI taxonomy): domain Eukaryota; kingdom Metazoa; phylum Chordata; class Amphibia; order Anura; family Megophryidae; genus Leptobrachium; species Leptobrachium leishanense. The sequence continues at coordinate 41,064,644 of CM019063.1, forward strand.
GAACAAAAGGAAAGGGATTATAATGCACAAGGGAACACAGCAACAGGAGACGGAGACAGGCAGGACAGGAAAAGCCTTGCCAGAGGTTCACTGAATACACAAGACAGATGGGGCAGGAAGGAGACAAAATACAGGTTGCAGGGCAGAAGGCAGGGCTGGACTGTGACGAAGAATTGGCCCTGGACTTCATCCATGAGAGTAGCCCACTCTGATTACGGAGGGCCAGATTAAGATCTCTACGGGCTGGCGCTTTTGTATTTCAAGGCATTTAATGAAATGAAACTATATTTTATATTTTAAATTGGGTGCAGGTTCTGTGCTTTGGGTTTCTCTGCATTTCGTCGCTCTTCAGTGATTCCATGAGCAGGTGCCGGACCCTGGTGTCAGTGCAGCCCCACTGGTATAGCACAGTCGTATGCAGAGCCGGCCCAAGCCACTGTGCTGCCTGGAGCGGTGGATGAAATGCTGGCCCCAAAGAAAAAAAAAACCACTTGCATGTATGAGCGTATCACAGAGCCCCACAGCAATAAAACTCAGTAACATGCAGTGGGTATGAGGGTATCACAGAATTCACTGTGAATAAAACTCACAGTAATATACAGTGCATATTTTCGTATCACAGAATCCAACACAAAAAATATTAAATGTATGTGTTTATACAGGGTGAGGTGCTGCAGCAGCAGCCCTGTGTGTTTATACAGGGAATGTGAGGTGCTGCAGCAGCCCAGCCTATCACATTCACACAAGACACTGCTGAGCAACAGGTTTGAGAAAAAAAGCCAGAGTTCATCATGTTGTACACTGAAAAAGGAGACAAGGGGCCTCTTATCTCTTCCCCCCCCCCCACCAGTCAGCTGATTATGGTTAATTGAGGCCACAGCAGGAGCACAATGGTAATAATTTAGTCATATCAAGATATTACAGTAACTATGCATAATAAATTGGATTACCAGTAGACAATGTATGTAAGGATCTCAGCATAAGGTTAATACGGGATGGGGGGTATTGCACCTCATTGCCATTTGATCCCTGTATAAAAATTTTTACAACCCCCATTGCCCCAGACAGCAGGCTCCAAGCAGCAGGGAATCATTGCACAGAGCTCCCACAGCCTCCTCCGCTCTGCATCCCCTGGGAGATGTACACTCACCCCCCCTGCTCCATGTCCACAGTGCCCAGCAACGACTTCAATGAGTTCTAATTTCCAGAGACTAAAACTCCCCCGGCAAGTTACTTCTGAGTAATCACTCTGTAGATTAGAACTCGTTAGTCTCTGGAGATACCAAGGATCTTAAATCTCTGAGTTCCTGTCTGCAAGTGCTCTTGCTGATCGGCGTGGGGCAGCGGCGCTGGAGGCTCGTGGTGATCTCTGGGACAGGCAGGCACATTCCTAGTGGCGTGTCTGTTTCCAGGGCACAGCGGGAGCTGGAGGAGAGACCGTATCAAGCTCCTGCAGGCTGAGGATCCGCCGCCTACACGACACGCACGTGTCTCAATCCCGCGCTGGCCCAGCTAGACGCGTGTGGGTGCGGTCGGCGTGACTCACTGTGCCCATGCGCCCGCCTTCAATTTAGATGCTGCCGCTGGCGCTGATAAAAAAATAGTGCAGTGTTGGCGCAAAAATTTGCCGCCCTCAATTTTGTGCCGCTTGGCGCAAGCGCTCCACTGAAGTGGGAATAGGCTGGAAGATGGCCGCCACTATAAGCCAGGCGACCATCTTGTTCAAAGTATTGGTTCACTTGAAAATAACTAGGCAAGTTTTAGTTGAAACTAGAATGAGGCATACGTAGAAATTTAGGAATGTGTTAGATTAGCAGAAAAAGTAATTAGAAGTTTGAGAAAGGTCTAGGCTGTTCCTGGGACGGAAGGGCAGAAAGAGGAGTAGATTCACCAAGGTCGTTGAGGCCCGCTGAGAGACAAAGGAGCATAGAGATCAGACCAGGTGTTAGCTGTAACAAGTGATTGTAGGCGCAAGGGAGGAGGGCGCAGCCCGGGATGGGAAAAGCAACTAATCATGATTCACTGAAATTAACAAAGTTTGCCAATTTACGGCCAAGTAATGGAATGTCTTTGTATTAGGTTAAGGGAGGTATTAACCCACGTGGGGTGGGAGAGTGTCATCGGGAGGTGGGCTAATTGGGATGTACCTAGTTATGTATTTGGGATATAAAATCTAATGTCACGAGGGACTCGGGGCTCATTCTTTGTGATTGAATCCTGTTTGAGCATCTGTTGTGATATCACAATAAAGTTTGCCTTTCCTGAAGAGACTCGTGTTCAGACAATCCTTGCTTGTGTCCGGTCTGGCCTCGTCCTGAGTGAACCCGTCTGATTCCGGTTACACCACCCTGCTCCATTGTCGGGCCGGCCATGGTTGTATGCATGGCAGTCTGGTATTATGTCACACTGGTTGTGGCAATTCCACTAAAGTGATAAAATAAAGCACTAAGGTTCATCTACAATGAGCGAATTTATTCAGAGGGAATCACACAGAGGTAAACAATATATAATCACACAGACGTAGAATCGCCTAAACATAAACCCACTCTAAATAACATATACGCAAACACACACATGAATGTAAATAAAATAATTGTCCGGTCCGGCCTCGTCCTGAGTGAACCCGTCTGATTCCGGTTACATTTCTGGGGGCTCGATTGCCGGGATACGGGCCCTTTGCCGGCATGGCAAGGACTGCTGAACACTGTAGTGGTTGACTGCAGGTGCGAGTGATCCTGCTGGTTGGGCGTCCGTTGAAGGTGAGCTGACATCTGCAGGCGCCAAGCAGGATTTCCTGTTCAGTGGACCTCATCTCGTCTCAAACGGACCCCCAGCCCGGGAACACTGGGACACCCCTGAGTCCGAGGAAACAGCGAACAGCGCGGCGATAGGTAAAGTGTCTTCTATGTTTGTATGTCTAATGGAAATACCGGTATAAAGGGAAACGTCCAACCGAAGTTGGATAAGGAAACCCGCGGCCACGATTTTGTTGGCATACCGAACCTGCCGCATATAGCACAGACAAGCACGGGGCCAGAAAGTGGCTAGCGCGTGTCTGGACCCGGAGGATCGGATGTTAACTAAAGGGAGAAGGGATCCGCGTGGAGTTGCGTAGTCGTAGTAAGTGTTTGTAAATAAAGCTTTACCACGTGGACAAAAGGAAAGGCGGAGAGATTTCTGTGACCGGGCTTAGAGCCCTGAGTCAGTGCTAGTGTGTACATCGTGTAGTGAAGAGGGCTCATTGGGGCCAGCGGTAGCTGCAGAGATAGTGGTGCCGGGTGGGTAGATTACTCATAGGCAAATTGGAATTGCAGACGAGAGTGTAGTTATAGAACGGGGTGCACATAGTCACAAGCAGTCAAGAGTTAGAGTTCAAATTAACGGGGTATAGGGAGCCAAAAGGAGGGACGGTGTGCCCTCGGCTAGTAGAAAGAGTTGAATTGTTTATGTATTGTTTTGTGCTGAAAGTATCTGGTACATTATGGGTTGTGAATGGTTGCTGAGAGTGCTGTGAGTGATTGAGCGCCTACTCGCCTAGCGAGAAAGCAAACTTGAAAGTGGACTCCCAAGGTACGTTTCTGGCTCAGGCGACTGCAGTCCGGCTACTGACGGAGGAAGCGAATCCGATATATGAATTGTTGACTGAAGTACCAGACAGTAAATTCTAAGTGTTCTTGCTAAAAAGTAATATCTGTATCGTAAAAAGGTTATTGCTCTTAAGAGTAACAATGGGTAACGGGCCGTCCAAACCCAGTAAGGTAAAGAAGGGTGAGACACCCTTAGGGTATATGGTGCGAAATTTTGAAGTACTATATACAACACATGATTATGGTGTAAAATTAACTAAAGAGAAATTAATAGGAATGTGTACAATGGTGTGGCCACTGCTAGTTCCAGACTGGCCGGAGCAGGGGTCAATGGACCCAGTGCTAATACAGAAAGTGCATTCCCAAGTAACCGGGAAATGCGGATATTCTGAGCAGTACCCATATATAGATATATGGAGATACTGTGTAAAAGATAAAAGTCATTTTATAATGATGGCGGGACATAACAAGAAGCAGGTACCCCCAAATAAAGAAAATAATAAAAAAAACGGTGCTGGTAGAACAACCGGAGGAGATTGATTTCCTGCCCCCGCCCTATCCATTATATTATGGGGCAGCTAGAGAAGTTTTGTGTGTCACGGTTGCGAAGGTGGGCGGCTGCTACTGCTCCGCCGGCTTGCTCCGCTCCGGCGAGCGGAATTGCGGAGGAAAATGAGGGGGCAGTGGGTGGAAGAGACAGAGAGGTCCCACCAGGAAAGATCGAAATGCCCGATGGGAGCATATATAAATTGGTAGACCAAGAGGACAGTGATGATAATGATGAGTGTGAAAATAAGTCTATATATATATATTTAGTGTTTTAATATACCAGTAAAATAAAGATAATTTACAAGTTCTGTGTGTGGATTATGTAATGATCTTCAGGAGTTTCTGAGCCCCCATTTCCCCCTGGGTCAGAAGAAAATGAGATGATCAATAGATCAGATGGTAATCTAGAAGGTTTTAAAAAAATTGCAGTGCTGTATAACTTGTGTATGTAATTCGGACTGATTATTCGGATGTGATATCTGTACTGTTCTGCGTGAGTATGAAGTCAGAGAATGTTATTAATAGTGTGTGCTGTATCGAATGATATATGGTAGAATGTTTTTGTCTGATTGTGTTTATAATTGATCTATCAAACTGTTCAATTAAGAGTAAAGTGTGATAAGTAATTAATTTAGAGTGTGTAATGGCTGAGAGGTAGTGAGAGTCTCCGTACTCGCCTCCTCCCCCCTCCTTTCTGTTTGCACGGAGAGGGGGAAGGGGGGGAGTCGGCTTTTTGCTCTCTGATAGACAGAGAAAGTAACCCTTTGTGTGTCTGTGCAGCGAATTTAAATTAAAGAGAAATGAAGAAGAAAAATTACTATGTTCAGCTAATTTTTAATGTGTGCTGCAATAGAATGTATGAAGTCTGTTGAGTGCAAGATATATGTTTATATTTTGTGTTGATCTTATTCCAAAAACTCTAGTTTTGTTCACAGAGCTAGAATTAAATTTAAAAAAAAGGAGTCCTGGTTTTTATATTGTTACAGATTATAACAATAAAAGTATATAATAATATACAATATTGTCTACCAAAATATAATACAATTTCTTAACAAATTAAATGGAAATATATGAAACGGTTAGAAAATCAATATTAAAAGAGCAGTTTGAGAAATAATTAAAGTAGTTTTATACTGTTTTTATGTTCTATATAGTTAAAATATAGCAAAATTATGATTAATAATTCAATTAAAAATATATTTTTATTTGATTTCTGATGGGATAGTTATTTTATTGTTATGGGATTATGTTAGATGATTACTGATGAGATGTTTGGAATGGTCTTATAACAATGGAATGGTTTATTTTTATTTTTATTTTTTTCCGATGTGGTATTAAGAGTCCGTTTTGGCTACGGGAGAGAGACCTCTGTGAATATTGTTTATACAATGTGTATATCTATATGCCCGAATGTCCTATCCAGCTCCTGGGGCGGGATATCCTTTGCAAATTGCAAGCCCAAATTATATTTTTCCCCGGGGGATATGTTCAATTAGATCTGTCTGAGAATGGCAGTTTTACACGGCAGTACAGCCAGCCAGCCAGTACACCCAATCTGTAAAAAAAAATTAAAAAAATTGCAGTAATTATGCCAAGAGAAGAAGAATGGCGCTCGGCACCAACCCCGCCAGCCGACCTGGACCCGCACACACTACTCCTTGGAATTCCTGAGGTGTGGGAGGAGGAAAACCCGCCCGGACTAGCTGTAAATATTCCCCCAGTGTACATTGATTTAAGACCTGGTGCAATGCCTGTGGCTTTAAGACAATATCACATCCCACAAAAAGCCAAGCAGAATATCCAGACACATTTGCAGAGATTTAAAGACCACGGTATATTGAAATTCTGCGTGTCACCGTGGAACACACCATTGTTGCCAGTACAGAAAGAGGGCACACAAGAGTACCGCCCAGTCCAAGATTAATTCCCGGAGATACAAAATATTACACGGTGCTTGATTTAAAAGACCTTTTTTTTATTTTTCAGTGGGAGGAATCTACAATGGATGCGCGCTCAGCCAGGACCTCTTGTCCTTCAACGCTCAGCCACACAAAGTTGTTCTATTACAGTATGTTGATGATTAATTACTGGCTTCTCCCATAGAAAAAGACTGTCTCTCTGCCACAAAAGCCCTGCTACATCTGCTGTGCCATGCAGGTTACAGAGTGTCCAAAAAGAAAGCACAAATATGTAAACAGACTGTGAAATATCTAGGTTTTCAATTAACAGGTACTAAGCGTGCACTGGGGGCAGAGAAAGAAAAGAAGCAGTATGCCGAATACCCCAACCAAAGACAAGTTGACACTTGGACAAGTTCTTCATGTCAAGGTGCCCCATGCTGTCAAAGCCCTGCTGGATGTGAAAGGAAGTTACTGGTTCAGCAACAGCCGGATGACGAAGTACCAAGCTATGATGTGTGAGAATCCACGGGTTCATTTGGACCTCATCGCTACCTTGAACCCTGCTACTTTACTGCCTGACTGCGAAGAGGATCCAGATTATGAATGCCTCCAAGTCATGGAAGAAGTGTTCAGTAGCAGGCCAGATTTGAAAAACGTACCACTAGACAAATACGATCTACAGTTGTTCACTGATGATAGCAGCTACATGGAGGATGGGAAGAAAGTCTCCGGCTATGCAGTAGTCTCAGCAGAGGGAATTATCGAAGCAAATCCACTACCAGGCCATACATCTGCACAACTGGCTGAAATAACAGCCCTAACCAGGGCTCTAGAAATCTCCGAAAGCAAAAGAGTGAATATCTACACTGACTCCAAGTACGCTTTCATGACTGTCCATGCACATGGTGCACTTTACAAGGAGAGAGGCCTGCTCACTTCCACAGGACAACAAATCAAGTATGCAGCTAAAATCACAGCCCTTCTAGAAGCTGTATGGAAACCAAGTGCTGTCAGTATCATGCACTGTCGTGGCCACCAGAAAGGTCATGATGAAATCCCGAAAGGCAACAGGCGCGCTGACCAGGCTGCAAAAGCGGCTGCAAAACCATTGCTAACAACTGATCAAGCCAAAGTCCTGCTCTGCAAGCAAGAGGACCAACCTGCCATGCCAAACTACGAATTCTACATGAATTGGAGAAAATTTGAATCTGGAGGCGAATTTATTGAAATTATTTTGCACAAATGGCACAATGACTATGAACTATTAGAACTCAATCATGATTATATCCAATGGTTTTTCCCAACCCGGTCCCAAGGCCGAAATTTTGACTCCACTCCTCTGAACCCTCCAGAGACACGTTTTATGATTCACACCTCAGAAGTTCAGCAAAGACTCCGCAGAGCATACAAAATGATGCTGAAATTCTTCGGCGTAAAAGTAATGGGGGAGTATGGAGAAGATACAAAAGAAACCGAAGTTGAACGAGCAGAAAATTCAAGAGAATGAACCGCAAAGACTTTGATGTCCAAACTGTGCCAAGAGATGCCATTAGGCTGGTTGGATGTGCTGCCGATAGTCCTATTGCACATTAGGTGCAGGCCAACCCCCCAATTGAAGCTAAGTCCGTACGAACTTATGTTTGGACGGCCTACCCCTCTGATTAATGGACTAAGGGGGGACCTTCGGGCATTGGGAAAAACTAAACTAAATGATCAGGTTGTACTGTTAGGTAAATCAATGCAGAAATTGCCGGAAATGTTTTTTTTGTTTTTGAAATTCCGGTGGGGAGAGATTGGGTTTATGTGACTGAAAAGAATTGCCCATGGTATTTTGATATTTGGGGCATTTGTGGTACTGATTTTGTATTTTGCAAATTTGATTTATGGACTATCACGTGGAGTATGCCCCAGGTGCCCAAGCACCACCGAGAAAGTGGATATCTCCCACACCTGGAATGGTACGCACCCGGTGATGGAGAACCGTACCATGTGGAGACAAAATCGAGAGGCGATATCCGAGATTATGCCAAGAGGACACCTACTTGTGCAATTTAAATATGACTATGCTAAAAAGTCTGGGCAAACCATGTGTTGGGTGTGTAGTAGACTGCACCCAGAGACAATTCATATACTATTCGTATCTGTCCCAATGAATTTGAGTATGTTTGCATCAGAAAATGTTACAGTACAGGCAGCTGATATGTCAAGGGAGAAAACCAGAACCATTCAGTCCCGGGCACCCCATAACAGGACCAGTGTATCCACCAGAATGGTGTTTTCAATTAGGCCCGGATAAGGAGATAAATAACGAGGGTGGGTTATGTAACTCAGGCCAGTTCAACTGGACATCCTACATTTATATATTCAGAACAGGACTGAAGGAGCAGTCAAATTTTCTATACATACGATGTAGAAAGCTCACAAGCGAACAGGAGGAGGTGATTGCGAATGTGACGAATGGGAGGCAGAGTGCACTGGATATGATGAAAAGACTGAGACAACTGATGATAGAAATATCAAAGGGAACACTACATTTGTCACCATTTATAATGAAAGGAGGGTACCAGGTGTGCTGTGAAAGAGTGTGTTACATATGGGTACCACCTACAGCAGGGTTCTCAAACTCTGGCCCCCCTGATGTTTCTGAACTACAACTCCCATGATTCCACGGCCATCTATTGCATTCAAAGCATTCTGGGACTTGTAGGCAAAAACATCTGGGGGGCCGTGAGTTTGAGATCCCTGACCTACAGTAACAGGAATGTTATTTGGCTAAATTGATCCCAATCCAGAGGGTGAGGGGAGAAGACACTAATTCAGACACAACACTTCACCCTAGGTATCCACTGGTGTTTGAAAGACAGAAGAGAGAGCTATTCAAGAAAGCGGATCGAATATGGGCATGGCTGCCGGCATGGACTGGATGGGGAAGAGAGTTGATGGCAAGAATGAACAGTTATGCCAGTTTGATGGATGAGATTTTGAATAAGACTAGTTGAAATATTCAGTTACTGAATCTGGAAGTACGGGAGATATGAAAGGTACAAATGATATGTAATATGGCACTGGAACAGATCAGTGCGGCCCTGAATGGATTGTGTGAGATGACGATGTATTATGAATGTTGCTATTATGCAAGAGAGCACTGACACCCACACAGACACAAAAGATACCACTGATTATCCCACAAGGTATGTTCCCGACGAAAATAGGCCCCCCCAAAGTATGAGGAACTCGAGAATAAAATTAGTGAAGTGTAATGGCTACAAGTCTCAGGAGAAGAGCCTGAGGCTTGAGCCAAGGGGGGAATGAAGTGGGAATAGGCTGGAAGATGGCCGCCATTATAAGCCAGGCGACCATCTTGTTCAGAGTATTGGTTCACTTGAAAATAACTAGGCGAGTTTTAGTTGAAATTAGAATGAGGCATACGTAGAAATTTAGGAATGTGTTAGATTAGCAGAAAAAGTAATTAGAAGTTTGAGAAAGGTCTAGGCTGTTCCTGGGACGGAAGGGCAGAAAGAGGAGTAGATTCACCAAGGTCGTTGAGGCCCGCTGAGAGACAAAGGAGCATAGAGATCAGACCAGGTGTTAGCTGTAACAAGTGATTGTAGGCGCAAGGGAGGAGGGCGCAGCCCGGGATGGGAAAAGCAACTAATCATGATTCACTGAAACTAACATAAAGTTTGCCAATTTACGGCCAAGTAATGGAATGTCTTTGTATTAGGTTAAGGGAGGTATTAACCCACGTGGGTGGAGAGTGTCATCGGGAGGTGGGCTAATTGGGATGTACCTAGTTATGTATTTGGGATATAAAATCTAATGTCACGAGGGACTCGGGGCTCATTCTTTGCGATTGAATCCTGTTTGAGCATCTGTTGTGATATCACAATAAAGTTTGCCTTTCCTGAAGAGACTCGTGTTCAGACAATCCTTGCTCGTGTCCGGTCCGGCCTCGTCCTGAGTGAACCTGTCTGATTCCGGTTACACCACCCTGCTCCATTTTCGGGCCGGCCATGGTTATATGCATGGCAGTCTGGTATTATGTCACACTGGTTGTGGCAATTCCACTAAAGTGATAAAATAAAGCACTAAGGTTCATCTACAATGAGCGAATTTATTCAGAGGGAATCACACAGAGGTAAACAATATATAATCACACAGACGTAGAATCGCCTAAACATAAACCCAGTCTAAATAACATATACGCAAACACACACATGAATGTAAATAAAACAATTGCCAACCCCAAAATAATGAACAGGGAGTCCCTTTCTAACTAAACCCAATATTCTAAACCACTGGTTCTCAACCCGTGGACCCATAGTTGTCCTTGGTCATTAAGTTGCGACCCAAAAATAATTGAATTTCAGAAACATTATAATTTATTCCACAAAACAACTTGCGCAATATTCTCCAATGTTTGCACTTTTTAAACAATTTTGAAAACAAACAGGGATTCTTTCCAAAATGGATAATGCAGTAATCACAGAGTTAGTGAAAACAAAAGTGCTGTTGAGGCAAAAACGCAATAAAATAAACTGTAATTGAAACATATGAAATTAATTAGAATTTATGTGAAAACTGGGGGATGCTTCTTGCTCTTAATAAGTGTCTCAAAGTCTGGGGTGATGGTAGACAAAGCAACTCTAATTTAAATCACTACTGAGTGAAGAATAAAATCTAAAAAACAGAACAAACTCATCTGCTCCGTGCTCCCCTGCCGTCCGTTTCTACCACTGTGCACATTATTTTTCACAGCAGCCTGCCGTCCCTGAGCCTACGCAACTTGCGTAGCTGAACGCTACGCTAATCGCATAAACTCAAGCTGGCCAAGAGATTGAGAAATCTGCAGTGCGTGTCTGGCGCTGCCTACTTCCTGAACCTACGCTCTTCAGTGCCTCAGAGAGACACTGAAAAGCAATGGAATAGCTTGGACCAATGGGAAAGCACCATTGGTCCAAGCCAGTCAAAAATGCCTCCATGGGAGGCTGGCCTATATAAATATACTTTACTTCACTGAGATGTGCATTGTGCACAGTGGCTCCTGGTGTTGGGAGTACAGAGCGTGCCACCAGTCACTGAGTCCACACCTTCCCATTACAGATTCTTTCCCCCTCCCACCTTGCCATTACAGAGTATCTTACCTGTTGCAGCAAGTCCCAGGTGGTGCCTGGGAACATTCAGAGGTAGCCGCGCCGCCTGGGACCCACTGCCACAGGTAATTAGAGAGGCCTGGGTGCGCTTGCCCCACGACCCAGTCCGCCCTTGGTCGCGACCCAAAAGTGAGAAACTTAGAACACTTGAGAAACACTGTTCTAAACTAAACCCAATGGAGTCACTACTATATCAAAGTAGTTAAGGACTGTTGGAGATGGACACAGGTATTGATTTCAGACACTACCTTTTAAAAGATTTAAACACATTATTAATATGAAATAGAATGGGGTGTAGTCTACAGCAGTCCGCAGGTGCGTGCCAAACCCCTACAAAAACACATCTCAATAAAGGAAAAGGAAGGAGGTAAAAGTTGAGAACCGAGAAGCAGATGGGTATTTGAAGATATTTAAACTAAGGAAGTAGGGACAAGAGGGAAAGGGAAAAGAAAGGATAGAAAGGGGAGGAAAAAAGAAAATCTCAGCAAAACATTTACAAAATAGAAAAGTCACTGAATCTCCTCTTTGCCAGCCCCTTCATCTTCTTGACTGATTAAACCTGGGACCTCCTTGACCCATACCCCTTAAATATAAAGAACGACACAACAACTTCTTAACTGGAAAGGGCATGGGCCACAGCTTTATTAAATATTTACACCATGTAATCCAGCAGTGCTTTTCCTCCGTTATCCGCCCTATTACCCATGTAATAGGCAGTTTACCGATCCAAAACCACTAGCTCGTCACCCCGCCTGACCGAGATCAAGCGGGCTCGTCTCGATAAATGCCTCACCCGAAGGCGGCTTAACCATTTTAAAGCACCGCTGTCCAGGAACCACGCCAATCCAAAGCTGTGACACGAAGAAGACGAACTTCAACAGGGTGGGCGGGCGGGAATCTCCTTGATGCACAGTTGAAGCTGGCAGGGAACAAAGAGACAGAACACACCCCCCCACAGATGCATATAGAGGTAAGTGAAACAATGTTGCACACATATGACCAATGGCTCCACATTTTCTTATCTGACCATCCGGCCCAGGCCATCAGTCATGTCCCCCTTCCTTAAAGGTGCAGGGGATTCTTGACTGATTAAACCTGGGACCTCCTTGACTAATACCCCTTAAATATAAAGAACGACACAACAACTTCTTAACTGGAAAGGGCATGGGCCACAGTTTTATTAAATATTTACACCATGTAATCCAGCAGTGCTTTTCCTCCGTTATCCGCCCTATTACCCATGTAATAGGCAGTTTACCGATCCAAAACCAGGAGCTCGTCACCCCGCCTGACCGAGATCAAGCGGGGCTCGTCTCGATAAATGCCTCACCCGAAGGCGGCTTAACCATTTTAAAGCACCGCTGTCCAGGAACCACGCCAACGCCAGGGGCACCATGGTCTCCTAATGGCTGCCCCTGCGCCCCACCGCAGACAGCGCCTCCTCAATCCCCGACATCAAACCAAGTAAAAATATATCCAAACCAATGTCCGTCAAATGGACGCCATCACCCCGAATCACATTCCGATTGTCGCCTTCCAACTCCTTGTGACGGATCGCCACCCCCCCAACTGCCAAACAAACTTAGAAACCTCCCTGTTAACCCTCTTCCTGGCCCTGTCAATGGCCCGTGGCGCCGCCATCTCCTCCCAACAAGGTCGAGAAATAATGTCGGACCACACCAGCGACAATCCCCCAATTTTAGCAAAACAGCGGGCCAGATCCAGCTTCATAGCCCGAATCAGGTCCACCGAACTCACCTTCCCCAAATCATTCCCCCCCACATGAACGACTAAAATAACCTCCCTGGGAACATTCTTTGCCAAAATATCACATTCCTTCGACACCCGAGCCCAACGCAAACCCCGGATACCCAACCAGCAAATCTCCACCACTTCCGTAGAAAAGCCAAGGTTCCTGCCATGCGGCCGTTGTTCAGCCCGCACGGCCGCCCAATGCACGATGAAATGACCCAATATCCATACCTACCGCGGGGAAGAACCTGAAATTATAAAAAGTTAGGACGAACATACAAGCGAAAGTGATCCAATCGCCACCTGCCCAACTGACGAATCATCCCGTCCGACGCGCCCGCAGCCACCGTCGCCACGCCAATCCGAAAAGAATGGGAGGCAAACAATCCCGAGTCGTAACCCAACACTTGAACGCATCGCTTAAAAACAGCCGAAAATTGATACCGGGTCAAAAGAACTCCACTAAGGTGAATCAAAAAGGAGTCAGCCAAGTCTGGACGAACCGCTAAATACTCCCGCGTGAGGCTCAAAGGACACCCGATCCCCCCAACAGCATCCAACGTAATCAGCACACCCCTACCCAACTGATCCGTTTTGGACCTGGCAATCAAAACCCGCACCTGAGCGGCAGCCACCGAAACATGTGCAAAGCGCAAGGCAGAATGGGTCCGAGAGTTAGGAGCAACCAGCTCACCCACTCTCAAAGCACCATAAAAAGCGAAGGCAAACGCCACCCGAAATAATCGCGCTTCAAAAAGATCGCGACAGACCCCACCTAAAACCTCCAACAAATCCAAAAACATGGAGCCAGAAACCGGGCGCCGAACATCAGGCCTCGCCGTCCGTCTCCAACCCGAAACAATTCTGCGAAGCAGGAAATCTCGACCAACATCCTCCCAACCAAGCGCCTTGCACAAAAACGAAAGGGCAGTCAGTACTCTGGCCGCTCCCGAACCAGAGCCCCCTTGCTCCCGGAAGGAATTGAAATAAATTAAGGTGGCCCACCTCCGATCCGCCGCCGTATGCCAACCCCGTTCCCCCCGTGCCACCAACCCCCACCTCCGCCAGACCTGAGAGTAGGCAGTCCACGATGCTCCCGACAAAGAGTCCTCCAGCAACATTCTCAGCCCGGCGAAGCGACGGTCCAGAGCCACAGAGGAAAGGGTGTCGCAGCCCTCGCTGCCCCCGGAGCCACCTGCCAAAAACGGTCCCACTGGAACCGGGAGAGAGCGTCAGCAATCACGTTCCGGACACCCGGCACATGCCGAGCCCGCAACCATACATTTCGCTCTAGACAGCGCAGTACCAGGTGTCGCAAAAGAGCCAAGACGGGAGGGGAACCGGACGATGAACGATTTACCACCTGCACCACGCCCAGGTTGTCTGTCCAGAACACCACCCGCCTATTGGCCAGACGCTCCCCCCACAGCTCCAGGGCCACAATCAATGGAAAAAGTTCCAAAAACGTGAGATTCCTCACCAATTCAGACTCCGCCCAATGCGGGGGCCACGCTTCGGCACACCAAGCGCCCTGGAAGTACACTCCAAAGCCATGCGCCCCAGACGCATCAGCAAAAAGCTTGAGGGACTGATTGTCCACGTCTGCCTCTTGCCAATACGTCAGCCCATTGTACTGCAGCAAGAAAGATTGCCACACCACCAGGTCCGCCTTCAAAGCACTAGAGATGCGAACAAAGTGGTGGGGTGCGCGTACCCTGGCGGTAGCCAGAGACAACCTGCGACAAAAAGCCCGGCCCATTGGCATCACCCGGCACGCAAATGCCAGGTGACCCAATAGCGACTGAATATCAGAAAGCCGCATCTTCGCAACCCCTTGCGCCCTCCCCACCAACCGCAACAAGGTCTGGATTTTGTCGACCGGCAAACGGAAAACACGGAGGACGGTATCGATCTCAATGCCCAAAAATGCAAGCGATTGAACCGGGCCCTCCGTCTTCTCCTCCGCCAACGGCACACCAAACTCTCCTGCAACCTCACGGAAAATATGCAGCAGCGCGGCGCAGTCGCCTGAATCCGCCGGTCCCACAAACAGGAAATCATCCAAATAATGGACCACCGAATTCCGTCCAGCGCGCCGACACACCACCCAGTGCAAAAAGGAAGAAAACAACTCAAAATAATAGCAAGAGATCGAGCAGCCCATTGGAAGACAACGGTCGTAGTAAAAACCCCCATGAAATGAACACCCCAGCAAATGATAGCAGTCCGGTCGAATTGGCAGCAAACGAAACGCTGACTCAATGTCTGCTTTTGCCAGCAAACAACCAGGACCAGCCTCCCGCACAATCTTCAATGCCTCGTCAAAAGAA
This sequence comes from Leptobrachium leishanense, assembly GCA_009667805.1. Lineage (NCBI taxonomy): Eukaryota > Metazoa > Chordata > Amphibia > Anura > Megophryidae > Leptobrachium > Leptobrachium leishanense. Next base: position 41,079,916 of record CM019063.1, read on the forward strand.
GAATATCGCACGCGACATCCCTCCTTTCCAATACCGTCATTAACAGAAAGACCGGCCGGGTAGGAAAGATGGTGGATAATGCAGAACTTACCCTCCTCCCTCTTGGGCACAATGCCCAACAGAGACACCCGAAGATTAGAAAAGGGGAGTTCCGCAAAAGGACCCACCATCCGCCCCAACCGAACCTCCCTAGCCAACTTGTCCGCCACCACCGCGCCTTGCTGCCGCGCAGAAATTAAATTTTGAGAAAATTTAGGAAAATCCGAAGCCACATGCGGAATAACAAAACCGTCACGAAAACCATCAAACAATAACTCAGCGCATCGCCTATTGGGGTACCTGTCTAGCCAAGGAACCATAGCCCGAACCATCACCGGGGTGATCCCTTCTATCAGGCTTACCCCGACCTGGAGCCCTAAAGGCCGCGCCATGTCCCTTTCTAAAGCATCGAAATGCCGGGTGGGATCCCCCACAGGAAGAACACTCATGTTTGAAACGGCAATTCGCGGACCAACGGCACTGGGACTCATTGAAGAGCCAGCACCACCCCTTTCCGGTACCCGCTGACGCTCCTGGGGCTCTGGGCACCGCGGATCCAGGAAAGGGTGACACCACTGGACGGTTCGGCGTCATGAGTAGCAGCCACAGATTTGTGTCCTGCAAATCAAAACGGAGCCCGGGCCGCACCGCCATCTTCTGACGAAACTGTTGGTCATATTTAAACCAGCAAAGCCCCCCGTAAATTTTGTAAGCCCCCCAAATCAGATCCAAGTAAGAAAATAAAGCCATGCCACGCTCCGGAAATCGCTCGCATAAAATCGCACTATAAGCCAAAAAACCCTGAAGCCAATTGCCAAATGTCTGTGGCAACGGCTTCACTTTTTCTTTATCCTTGTCTCCCGGTAAAGGATCAATACGTTTTGGACGATCGACCGTCTCCCTATCCGGAGAAATCAAAGTGAGCACGTCCACGTACTCCCCCTTCCAAATCTTCTCCCGCACTTCTGCAGAGACAGTCAAGCCCAGCGGAGACAAATCACACACCCCATAAGAGCGCACCTCCGCACCAACCGCACCAGGCACCGGAGCCCCACTAACCGGCGTTGCAGGACCGCTCAAAGCCGCAGGAGCCAAGACCACAGCCACAGCCACAGCAGAAGCCGGGGCATGCACCGCAATCGGTAACGCTGCGCCAAGCTCCACAGGGGCTGGAACAGGAGCTGGGGCCAGAGGAAGACTCACCGAGGGAGCCGTATCAGGGACCCCTAAAGCAGCCGACGCAACAGCAAGTACCGGCGCCACGCCCCCGGCAAAAGCAACACCAGCAGGGGATCCTGACGCAGCCACGTGCGACACCGCTGATGCCCCATCCTGCCACTGCCTGAGAGCCGCAACCAGGGTTTCCATGAACCCCGTTGTTAGTCCCTCCATCCTACCTGACGCAGCAGTGTCCGAACGACCCCGCGAGCCAGTAACCGCACCAACGAGATCAGACTCACGTGCTACCAGAAGGGATGATCTTCCCGGAGCCACCGGAACAGCAGGAACCAACGGGTCCGGCGATGGGCGCCCTGGAACCACATGACCAGACGACCTCCTCGCATCCAGAAGATCCCCAGACCTGGACTCCAAGCCACTCCCAGCAGGAGAGCGCCGATTACAGGCCCCACGAGCCACTGACCGACCTCCAGAAGCAGATGATCCTGGCGCCGGTCAATCTACAGCCACCACAGGTGAAGAAGCAGATGCAGCACCCGCCGAAAACGCTCTTTTTCCCGCATTTCCGTCGCCAGCATGGGCGCCGCCATCTTGTGGGCGTGCCCATCGCTTCGATCGTGACGTCACAGCCCTGCGTCGAGCAGGAGGGGGCTTGGGGGCGGACTCAGACCTCCGCGTCATTCTCCTTCCGGCCACCGGAAGCGCCGCAGCTCCACGAGGGCTCCTTGAGCGCTGCAGCCGTCGGACATCTTGCCCGGAACGGAGGGGGGGTCTCACGCCGCTCACTCGCAGCCGGGTCCACACCATCAGCCCGCCGACTCTCTCCACCAGCCGCATCTGTAAGTAAAGGTGGAACCACCACAGCGCGCCCTATGCTCACCCTCCTCCGTAGGCCAGACCGCAGCTCCCTCGGCGGTGTATCCTGGACCATCGATCCCTCAGACGTCTGAGAGTCAGCATCAGGCCCATCCACGCCACTGTCTTGCTGCAGGGCTCCACGAAGCCTGGGGGGACTAGGACTCAGCCGAACCGGAGGTCTGGAAGGCCGCTCTCTCCGCCATTGCCGAGGTTCCCCCGCATCCTCAGGAGACTGCTCACGTGTTGGCACCAATGCATCCTGTAGTAGATCCTGCAGAGTTGCACCACGAGCAGCAGCATGCTCTCTCAACTGATCCAGCAAAGCATCCAGCGAAGTAGAAGCCATTACAGCAGAACAGATCACCAAACTAATCACCAAACTAATCACCACGTTTTTCTTCTCTCTCACAGAATCTCCTTGATGCACAGTTGAAGCTGGCAGGGAACAAAGAGACAGAACACACCCCCCACAGATGCATATATAGGTAAGTGAAACAATGTTGCACACATATGACCAATGGCTCCACATTTTCTTATCTGACCATCCGGCCCAGGCCATCAGTCATGTCCCCCTTCCTTAAAGGTGCAGGGGATTCTTTAACGCAAAAAACAAAAGTATATTACGAAGATAGGTGTGATTATTTGAACCAACATGAGGACCAAAGAAAGGGTTCGTAAACTTGGAGGTGTCTCTACTTTACTCAATTTCCCACCACAGCTGCTCAACATACGTTTCTCCAATCTGTTTTTCCTCTTGCTCCAGCGGTGAAGTTATAGGATATTGTTGTTGTTTTGAGCGTTTCACTAACTGTTGAAGGTTCAAAGTAAGATTTGGAATGGGGGGGTTCATGATCCAGTTTCCCCCAATAGGAATCAATAGTAAAATTCATATCATCTTTTGTAATGTTCTCTGATGGGGATAGTGTATGGGTTCCCACATGTATCACATGGATTATTTTGATACACAGTCCTTTTGTTAGAGAACGTTTCATTTCCTGTATTAATATATATTGTGATTCAAATACATATCTTGGTCAACATGCTTCTTTAGCTTAGTTTAAAATCCTTGGTAGCCATATCCTCTTGAAACTTTAGGAATATTAATTATAAACAGACACATCCTGTAGCAGAGGAGGCACCACACCCCTTCTTGCCAGGCAGAAAAAGAAGGAAAATATCTCTTTGTACTGTCAATGTATAAAGTAAAAAGGAATTCCAGGCGCACCCAAGTGGACATCTAGAACATTATGGTTTGCACATGTAGGGCCATATTACAATCTTGTTGCTTACGTTAGTGCTCACCTGCGTGAGCATTAATGTTAGCCGCGATGGCTACCGCATATTACTATCCAAACACTAACGGGTTAAGTAACCTGTTTGCGTTTGGTACCTTGCGCTTTTCAGCGCGAGGTTACTGTACTCTGCACTCCCTATTCTTAACAGCCCCTATTACATTCTTGACGCAAATGTGCTCACGCAGCACAATTTTTTTTGCGCACCGCAAAATGCGTTATCGTGCGAAAATTAACGTGGTATTACGATCCGAGCGCATTTTTTCAGCCTTCAAGTTTTGTCGAGCGCAAATCCGACACGCAAAGCCGGGCGCAAATGAATGTTGCGTGCAGGAATCGGTGGGCAGACTGTTTTTCCACGGGATTCAGCCAATCAGAATTAAGAACCACCATTTTCTAGGTTTCGGTTGTTGCGCCTGTCAAAGTCAATCTGCGTATCTGTGCTGTAGCAAAAAAATATTTTGACAAATTATTAAATTTTAATGTCTGGATATGTGTAAAATGTGTAACTGTACTGTGCTGTATTTTTTTATTTTCGTGCTAGTGTATTTTGTTCCGGCCAGAACGTTCAGAACGTGCAGTTAACACCAGGTTTTCAAAAAAGTTAAAATTATGCGCGCAGACGTCGTTCGTAGGAAGTTGCGCATCGATTGTAATATTATCCGCATAACGCATTTTCGCTCATAATGTTAAATATAGAATGCGCGCACGCACTTGCGCTCGCGCTGGGTTCGCACAGAGTCACTCGCGTTGGACGTTAACGCGCATCATTTGCGCGAACGTCGTAATACGACGTTATGCGCAAATGGTTTTCCAGTCGCGCAAATGCGCAGCGCGAATAATGTAATAGGGCCCGTATTGTATAAAAACAAGTGCAATAAGTGTAATATATATTAAAATTATTATTATTATTCTGTATTTATAAAGGGCCAGCATATTCCGCAGCGCTGTACAATGGGGGAGTGCAGACATGAGACATACTAAAATACATAAGGAACAGATGGCCCTGCCCTTAGGATAAATGTCCTACTGATACAGCACTTTACACAAGTGCTCAGCTAGACATCCCATGAGCTTACAATCTAAAGGACAGGGGTAAGTGAAACAGAAGGGGAGCTGGGGAGTGTGGATCTGGTGGCTAGAGAGAGAATAGCAAGCCACAGGTTGATTACAACAAAGTGGCTACAGGTGGAGGAGAGTGAATAAGTGTGGGCCTAGGACTGGACAGGAGGGTGGATGGGGCGGGCGTGTGGGCCTAGGACTGGGTGGGAGGGTGGATGGGGCGGGCGTGTGGGCCTAGGACTGGGCAGGAGGGTGAATGGGGCGGGTGTGTGGGCCTAGGACTGGACAGGAGGGTGGATGGGGCGGGCGTGTGGGCCTAGGACTGGGCGGGAGGGTGGATGGGGCGGGCGTGTGGGCCAAGGACTGGGCGGGAGGGTGGATGGGGCGGGCGTGTGGGCCTAGGACTGGGCGGGAGGTTGTATGGGGCAGGCGTGTGGGGGTAGGACTGGGCGGGAGGGTGGATGGGACTGGTGGGTAGGCCTAGGACTGAGTGGGAGGGTGGTGGGTTGGCCTAGGACTGGGTGGGAGGGTGGAAGGGGGGCGGACGTTATTTTTTGACGAATGAGAAAATGCGTTCGGATCGGAATATCACGTTATTTTTCGCGCGATAACGCTGGACGATGCGCGCAAAAAAATTAGCGCTGCGCGAATGAAATTGCGCGAAGAATGTAATAGGGGCTGTAGTTTTCTTTCTTCCTCGGTGGAGTTTTTGCAGTCAGCTCATTTTGTTGTTGGAGATTTTCCTTGTAAACGGTGTTATCCAGATTACAGGGTGGAGGAAGCGAAGAAACAAAACCAAGCAGCATGAATTTTAAAAAAAGGCAGCACGACCTATTCAAATGTTAAAAACATGTAGGCTTTTATTTACATTAATAGTCATATGACAAGTTTGTCTTACAAAATCAAAAACGAATAAATAGTGAAAAACCTAAAAAAAAAAAAAAGGATCACTAGAACGCAGTTTTGCCGTTGGGGTTCTTCATTCTTGGAGCTGAGTAATCTCTAAAATAGATCAGAAAAAGGTGACACCCATTTCACGTATTCTCTTAATATATATTACACTTATTGCACTTGCTTTTATACAATACGGCTAAATTACATTCTCCACGCTAAAACGGGGGCGGTAGGGAGAAAAAACTCCCCGTCGCCCCTGTTTTAGTGTGGAATTACAATGCAGGCGCTTAAAAAGTTGCCTTCATTGTTACCGCGCGCTATGCCCCTGGATCAGGACCGTCTTTAACGCAGGGCAAAAGGGGCAGTTTCCCTGGGCCCAGTCATTGTTGAGGGCCCAAAGCAGCTGCCCCTTGGGCCAGCATAAACCTTGGACTACCACCGCCGCTGCTAGTGGAATGCATTAACAGCATTTCGCTAGCAGCCCCATTGACTGGCCGTGTCTTCTTGCAAGTGCCAGTGTGCTCCCTCGTCTGGCCACCGTCCTTGTGAAGGCTGTGATGCGGCCTACTGGCAAGATCTCACGAGAGCGCATCACAGCCTTCAGAAGCCGGCAGCAAAATGGAGGGTGCTCGGAGGAACACGCGGGTCACCTGATACTGAAGTCTGTGCTGGGTAAGTATATTTCTGGGGGGGGGTCTGTGCTGGATATATATTTCTGGGGTCTGTGCTGGATACATATATTTCTGGGGGGGTCTGTGCTGGATACATATATTTCTGGGGGGTCTGTGCTGGATACATATATTTCTGGGGGCCTGTGCTGTGTAAGTATAATTCTGGGGGTCTGTGCTGGGTACATATAATTCTGGGGGCCTGTGCTGGGTACACATAATTCTTATTTTTGTGTTATTACTAGACTATATAGCTATTTGTTTTACACTTGAAACATAATAATGTTCATTTGCACTTTATTACTGAATGTTATTAACATATTAAGATGCCTTTTCTCCCAAGAACATATAACTGTTAATAGAAATATATTATGAGAGAGAGTCTAGAAGAGGCTATAATTGGCATGTATGTACTGTTACAGATCAATCTAAGGACTTGTTTTTGAGCCAGTTCTTTATTTTTACATTATTAAAGCTTTTCGAGATAAGTCCATGATGTATTTGTGTTTTTTTGTTTTTTTTGGGATGTTGAGAGTGGAGAGCAAAATTATGCAGTGGGCGGGCTTCCAGGGGGGCCCAAGAAAATGTTTGCCCAGGGTCCAATCAATATTAACCCTTTTGCTGCGGAGGACGCGCTCAGCACGTCCACCCGCAAGTAGGGTTGCATGCGGAGGACGCGCTGAGCGCGTCCTCCCTTTGCGGCCAGCGATCGGCTGGATTCCGGCCGATCGCTGTGCCCCCCGGTGCGGGCTGACATCCTCGATGTCAGCCCAGCACCCGGAACCGCCGCCGGCACAATTAGATGTCATCGCGGCGGCGCGATGACATCTAATTCAGGTGCCCCCTGCGTGTGCGGAGGAGGCGCCTGAAAGGGAGGGGGGGAGGTCCTTTGGACTTCTCTCCCTCCTGATCGCCGGGTGTCACAGGGTTAAGGCAGGCATGGTTTGGAAGGGCACAGCCTGCCCTTCCAAACCGTGCATGCCATTAACCCCTTGGGTGCCGGATCACAATTCGGCGCCGAAAAGCGCCAAATCGTGATCCTCTCCCGGAGCTGCCCGACATCTTGGATGTCGGCCAAGCTTCCAGGAATGCCCCCTGAGGACTGGCGTCATCGTGCATAGCACAGCACGATGACGCCAGTCCTGGAGTTAAAAAATATATAAGAGTGAAAGTATACCCAAACAGTATAAATACAGCAGTTCACAGCACTCTCCACCACAACGTGCTAGTATATCAGAAACAAAAAGCAAAAAGAACTGCAATAAAGTGAATACAACCTTTAAAAAATGGTCGATGATTTAGATGGCACAGCCAGATGAAGAGTGGATTCCAATGGCTAGAAATATAGATACACTCTCATAGCATAATACTGTAAAACATTTAATAGTATAAAAAACAGCAAGAAAGCCACTCACAAACAACGTGGCACACGTTCACAAATTAGTGTGCATATAAGCATATTTAAAACATCCTTATAGTCACCGCCACCGGAATGCATTAAGTCCACAGGATGGAGACTCCTGGCCAGGGTAGACTCCAAGGAAGCCGATGTTGTAGTCCAGTATAGTTAGGCAAAAAGTTCTTGCGGACCACCCGGATCAAACGACCGGAAATTCAGGCCTCTCTTCAAACGATGGACAGCAAGGCGGCAGACAGTAGACACAAACAAAGTAAACGCAGATCAGCTCGACATGTTTCGTCCGTAGGACTTACTCATGAGCTGATCTGTGTAACGCAAAACAAAACCTCTTATAGATCCTCCTTGATTTTAAAACGAGGAGGATAGAGATCACCTGTGGAGTCCGGCGGAGGTCAACGTCGCCGGCAGCCTCCACAGAGCGCTCCGGAAATGACGTCACCCCCCTCGGACATCCATCTTGCTTGAGGGCAGAGCCTAAGCCCCAACGTTATAGCAAAGAGGGCAAAACACCTATATTAGATGCAAAAAGGCGATGGATGAACCTAAAAACAGAAAAAACAGAAACAGCAAACCATAATAAAAAGGTATGGGATGGAATCCCTTTCCAAGCATTAAAATACCATAAAAGAATATATATATATATATATATATATATATATATATAAAATGCCCATATACCATTAAAAGAGACGACAAGCAGTAATCTATAGGAAAAAGGAGGAAAAAGGTCTAAAGCCACACATAATAGTTCACAAACAGGATAGGAGGTCGATATCCACATTGAGGCCTGGCGGCTTCAGGGTATCCATGTAGAATATCCATTTAGTTTCTGCTTGGGATAGAGCCTTAGCTCCATCACCTCCCCTCCAATTCAATTTAACCTTTTCAATCCCCAACCAACTAAATGTAGTGAAGCTAAAAAGTGGGCACTTACAACATTGTCGAGGTACACTATGTTTGTCACTACATTTTCTAATATTATAGAAATGTTCGTAAATGCGTTCTTTCAGCTTACGCTTCGTTTTCCCAATATATTGGGCCCCGCATCCACATTGAAGGAGATATATTACATTAGTAGTATTGCAGTTGATAAACTCCTTGATATAGTATTCTTTTCCAGTACGTGTACTTTTAAATTGATCAACTTTGACTTTAAGGTCTCTACACATTGAGCACATCTTACATTTAAAAAAGCCTTTAGGTTTGTTGAGCAAAGGGTGGGAGTTGAATTCCTTATTAATTTCCAAAGGTAAACAGCTCGAGGCCAAAGAATTTTTAACTGAATTGGCTTTTCTATATATAACGCGAGGAAATGCTGGCAGATATTTAGATAGAACCTGGTCGTTCTGAAGGACCGGCCAACATCTAGAGAGGGCTTTTTCAATATCCCTACTTCTCCCGTTAAATTTAGTCAAAAAAGCAAATTCCCATTTGGTTTGATTTTTTTGGGACCTTGGTTTACGCTGAAGTAAATTTGGTCTATCTATGCTTTTTATTTCTTCTAGACTTTTCTCGACTAGAGATTTGGGATATTGTTTATGAAGGAATTTTTGAGAGAGCTCTTTACTTTGAACAATAAAGTCTGACATTTTTGTACAATTATGACGAATTCGTGCAAACTGATTTTTTGGAATGTTATTAAGCCACTTCTTATGGTGGCAGCTGTTATAATTAATATAGGAATTTTTATCGGTCGGCTTAAAAAAAGTTTTGGTACAAAAATTGGTATCTGTAATGAAAATGTTCAGATCTAGGAAATTGAGAGTACAATCTCCCACCTCCATAGTGAATTTAAGGTCCACGTTATTAATGTTGACATAGTCAAAAAACCTATCTAAATCATCCCTACCTCCCTCCCATACAATGAACACATCATCTATATACCGACGCCAGAGTGCCATGTTTGCCCCAAAGGGATTATTCTCCCATATTGACTCTTGTTCCCAATGGGCCACAAAGATATTAGCATACCCTGGGGCAAACTTGGCACCCATGGTCGTTCCCGTCTTCTGGAGGTAAAATTTGTTTTGGAACCCAAAAAAGTTGTGAGTAAGGCAAAATCGAATAGCCTCACATAAAAAAGTTCTCTGTTTACTCCCAATCTCTGGATCTTCTTCCAATCTTTTGTTAATCGCCAGAAGGCCCTTTTCATGCTCTATCACTGTGTATAGGGATGTCACATCTAAACTGGCTAGACTGTAGGTCTCCTTCCACTGCAGGCCTTGCAGGCTCTCTTTAAGGTGTCCTGAGTCTTTTAAGTAGGATGGGGCCAGGGGAACATATTTTTGTAGAAAACTATCAATGTACTCAGATAAGTTGGCTGTTAGTGACCCAATGCCGCTGATGATGGGTCGGCCTGGAGGGGATATCAAAGACTTGTGTATTTTGGGGTATTGTGATACAAAATGGCCAATCTCGGAAAGGGAGTAAAGAGGAAATCATGCTCCTCTTTAGAAAGTATGCCCTGGGCGCCAAACCACTCTCAAGTAGTATCCCTATCTGTTTGAGATATTCTTTTGTAGGGTTCCATATAAGTAACTGATAGGTCTCTTTGTCTGACAAAATTCTCTCAGCCTCTTTAACGTAATCTACCCTACTTTGAATAATGATCCCCCCACCCTTGTCTGCCTGCCTAAATACTAGATCCTTCTTGGCCTGGAGCCTATTTAGGGCCTCTCTTTCTTTCCTATTGAGGTTAAACTCAAGATGTTTCTTTCTCTGATTCTTTTTTATATTAATTACTCTAAATTCTTCCTCCAGCAGGGGGGTTAACTAGTCCTGGAGTTAACCCCTAACTGCCACCAATGGTGGAGATAGGGGGTTCCAATGAACCCCCTATCTCCCGATCCGTGGCAGCTAGGGGTTAATGTTTGGTACTGTTGGATCGGAAAAAATAAAAATTAAAAATAAAGTTTTCTTTCTTGTTTTTGTTTTGTTAATGCAGCAATATTGTTCCCATTTCAATTATAATGTGAACAATAATGCTGCACTAACGATTTTTGTATGCGGTGCGTTTGTTAAAAATCGCGTAATTTTCCCCAAAAAAAAATGTAACGAGACTCCATTTCTAATTTTTTTAACAAGCGCACCCCATAGAAAATATAACCGCAATTGCTCGCATGTTAAAATGTGAAAAAAAACACTTTACACGTTGTAAATTATTGAAAATTCATATTTTTGATTGCATTTTTTTGTTATAATATACAGACAGGACATGACGTATACATATAATAATGACATATTATGAATCTGCCGAGTCTGACGGAAAGAACGATATATAATATGTCTGGGTCATATACTAAAATAAGGCGTTTAAACAAGATGAGCGAAACAGGTAAAAATGAGCTCAGCACAGAGTCGTGAAACGCCTCAGCACCGAAAGGGTTAAAGACGGGCCTGCCCGGGATGCTCGCGGCAGCAGTAAGCGCCACCACGAGCAGCCACTTGATGGAGTCCATAGGACTCCATTGAACCAGACGCCGGCGGTCACATGACCTGCCAGATCTCACCTCGCGAGATCAGGCCGGTAGGCGTAGTGATATCCAGGGAGAGACTGAGGAACTTTTTCCCCAGTCTCTCCCTGCTCCCGCCGGACGGAGGATGCGGATGGAGCCACGGTTTTCGCCAAGGGACAGGAGGGGAGTATGTGATTGTTCTTTTTATGTTTTTGGCTGGTGTTAACGGATTCTGCAGAAGCGGCCAGACAACTGCGGCCAGACATTAATCAGCGCTAGTAGATTGTAATACTACCGCTGATTAATACTTTGCGCTCCCCATGTTGGGCCCTATTACATTATTCACGCTGCGCATTTGCGCGACTGCAAAACCATTTGTGCATGACGTCGTATTACGACGTTCGCGCAAATGATGCGCGTTAACGTCCAACGCGAGTGACCCTGCGCGAGCGCAAGTGCGTGCGCGCATTCTATACTTACCGTCCGCTTAACGCATTTTCGCTCATAATGTTATTACAATTGATGCGCAACTTCCTACGAACGACGTTTGCGAGCATAATTTTAACGTCTTTGAAAACCTGGTGGTAACTGCACCTTCTGAACGTTCTGGCCGGAACGAAATACACCAGCACGAAAAAAAATATACAGTACAGTATAGTTACACATTCTACACATACCCAGACATTAAAATGTAATAATTTGTCAAAATATTTTTTTGCTGCAGCACAGATACGCAAATTGACTTTGACAGGTGCAACAACCGAAACCTAAAAAATGGTGGTTCTTAATTCTGATTGGCTGAATCCCGTGAAAAAAAACAGTCTGCCCACTGATTCCTGCACGCAATGTTCATTTGCGCCCGGCTTTGCGAGTCGGATTTGCGCACGACAAAACTTGAAGGTTGAAAAAATGCGCTCAGATTGTAATACCGCGTTAATTTTCGCGCGATAATGCATTTTGCGGTGCGCAAAATAAATTGCGCTGCGCGAACGCATTTGCGCGAAGAATGTAATAGGAGCCTACATGTGCAAACCAATAATGTTCTAGATTTTAACCACTTGGGTGCGCCTGGAATTCCATTTTACTTTCTGCATTTTACTGTGTTCTTTGAGGTGGGTGGACGCTTTTTTCCAGTAAAGCAGAACCATTTTTAATAAAAATATTTTCGCAATACATATATAAGCACTGCTTCCACATTACCATCCCCTACTGTCAATGTATAACAATATACAGGGTAATTCAAAGAAATTCGAAACACGTTCGGTGACTTTTCGTTCAATTCGGTTCCTTTTGCCGATCCCATTTCGGTGACCCTGCGGTGTATTCAGCAAGCACCACAGGGTGCCCGAATTGCAGGGAAAAGCTGCCGAAAACCTGACGAAAACTAACCGCAAAACCCGGCGAATGCAAGCCGAAAACCACAGAAAAACATCTGGATTAACCCGTCGAAAACCACGGAAAAGCCCAAGCAGGAGTCGATCACACGCAGCGCAGCCGCCGGATAAAGCCGACACCACAGACGAATGCAGTGAATAAATTAGAATAACAGTTTGCTTGAATGATTGAAAAGTGAAACTCTGTTTGCAAAGAAACTACTGAATGAAAATGTCTGAAATTTACATATGATCCAATGAATGATAATAAAAAGGGCTGTTACAGAAAAAAGAAGTAAACTTTAAAAATAAAATTCAGAAAAATGCTTAAAATATCCTAAAAAATCTATAAATAAAGAGACTCTTTACTGCAAAATTTTATAATGAACGGTTTATTAGATATTGAATTATAACGGGAATATTTTTAACATAGAAGCCTATGGGATTCCCCTGAATAAACCTGCCGAATGAAACCATCGAATGGCAGGGCATTAGGGGAACCTTTCACTGCTGGTTTGTGTTCTCTGAATAGCCGAAGCAGTGCTTCTCTATGGGGATTTCACTGCCCTCGAACAGGCACCATATGTTCAGGCAATTCGCCAGGATTTGGCGAATTGCCTGCTCTCTGAATAGCCGAATGGCCAAGAAAGGTAACCGAACGCTGATTTTCAGCGTTCGGTTACCTTTCTCAAGCAATTCGGATCTCTTTGAATTACCCTGATAATGTATGTTTTGCGGGTTGAGTTGTGTAAATGATGTCTGCTATTGGTCTGTAATCCAAGACTCTTTATGTCCGTCCCACCTACTACAAAAAGACGTAAGGTTGCAGCGCTCAGTAGAGAGAAAGTTTTGAACACCTCAGTGTGTCTGTCTGTGTTATTTCGCTCTTCTCCACTTAAGTGCCTTTTTTATTCTTGCTGGATCAAAAGAAAACGCAAAAGACATCTCATTCCTTACAGGCTTGGCCAGTCCTGTTGATGGTTTACCTGTAACCGTTTCACTTTTGTTGCACAAGTTTCATCTGTTGTTTTATAGTCCTCATACCCAGTTAAACACGCAGGGCTCTGTAACATTCTTCACGCAAAAATGCACGGTAAACGTGTGAATTTTGTCGTGCGAACGTGTGAAGCGACAAACGTTAACGTGTGTAAATCAACGCTGGTATTACAATCCGAGCGCATTTTTTCATCCGTCAAAAAGTAACGCGCATAGAACGTACGTATTGTATGTTTGTATGAATGTTTGAAAGTGAAACGCTGATTGCAGAGAAACTACTGAGCGAAAATGTCTGAAATTTACATATGAGATCCAGGGAATGATAATAAAAAGGGCTGTTACAGAAAAAATAAGTAAACTTAAAGGAAAATAAAAATAAAAATCGGACTTTTAAAAAAAAAATTAAGAAAAATGCTTAAAATATCCTAAAAAATCTATAAATAAAGAGACTCTTTACTGCAGAATTTTATAATGAACGGTTTATTAGATATTGAATTAAAACGGGAATATTTTTAACATTGAAGCCTATGGGATTCTCCTGAATTAACTTGTCGAATTAAACCACCGAATGGCAGGGCATTTCGGGAACCTTTCACTGCTGGTTTGTGTTCCCTGAATAGCCGAAGCAGTGCTTTTTATGGGGATTTCACTGCCCTCGAACAGGCACTGTATGTGCAGGCAGTTCCCCAGGATTTGGCGAATTACCTGCTCTCTGGATAGCCGAATGGCCAGGAAAGGTAACCGAACGCTGATTTCTCAAGCACTTCGGAGCTCTTTGAATTACCCTGATAATGCCCTGTCTGTATATTATAACAAAATATGCAATAAAATTAGAATTTTCAATAATTTACAGCATGTAAAGTGTTTCTTTCCACATTTTAACATGTGATCGTTTGCGGTTATATTTTCTATGGGGTGCGCTTGTTAAAAAAACTTAGAAATGGGGTCTCGTTACATTTTTTTGGGGGAAAATTATGCTATTTTTAACAAACGCACCCCATACAAAAATCGTTAGTGCAGCATCATTGTTCACATTATAAATTAAATGGGAACAATATTAGTGCATTAACAAAACAAATAAAAAATAAAAAACTTGTTTATTTTTTTTTATTATTTTTTTTATATTTTTTTAGTTTTTATTTTTATTTACAAAACTTTTTACATGATCATGTTTGGTATCATTGGAAAGGCCATGCTCTGGCCGATCCAACAGTACTAAACATTAACCCCTAGCTGCGGATTAGGAGATAGGGGGTTCATTGGAACCCCTATCTCCACCATTGGTGGCAGTTAGGGTTTAACACCAGTCCTTAGGGGGAGTTCCCGGAGGCTTGGCCGACATCCAAGATGTTGGCCAGCTCCGGGAAAGGATCACGAACCGGCGCTTTTCGGTGCCGAATCGTGATCCGGCCCCCATGGGGTTAATGCCAGGTACCGTTTGGAAGGGCAGGCTGTGCCCTTCCAAACGGTGCCTGACATTAAGCACAGGCCCCCAGCGATCGGGAGAGAGAGAGGTCCGAAGGACCTCCCCCCTCCCTTTCAGGCGCCTCCTCCGCACACGCGGGGGGCGCCTGAAATAGATGTCATTGCACCGCCGCGATGACATCTATTGTGCCCGTGGCGGTCCTGGAGTGCCGGGCTGACATCAACGCTTCCTGCGGGAGGATGCGCTGAGTGCGTCCTCCGCAGCGAAGTGGTTAACTGACGTCATTGTGCTTATGTCGACTATGTCAGTGGGCGGGGGTGGCCATTAAGGCTTGGCTGATTTCCAAGATGCCAGCCTCCTCCTGGAGGGGACCGCAATCCGACACCTATGGGATTAAAGACAGACACCGCTGTATAGGGCAAGACCGAATCTCCCCTTCAGGCTCCCTCCCAGTAGAGCCGGGGGGTTTGAAAATGACAGTGCGCCTGCCGCAATGACATCAGTGCACCGGGAGGGGGCTTAAAAGCAGCGTCTAACTTCCATGAAGTCAGATCGCAGCGGGACTGCGGAGGAGAGAGGTGAGTATAGGAGAGTGAGCCTGCATAGCGGAAGACATGTGTGGAACGTCCTCCGCATATAGCGGGAGACCCCCATAACGTTCCCCACACATCGTCCGCAGTGAACCTGTCGAACTGAAGTACTGAAAATCAGGGAAAATCTAATTCGCTGAAGTTTCGGTGCTGTTCGACATTCTCTGAATAGATTAACTATTACTTCTCTACGAGACAATTTTGCTGCCATCGTTCTGCGGCAAAATACAATGTATTTCGCTGGCAATTCGCCAACATTTGGTGAAATGACAGCTTTCTGAATATTCCCGAATTGCCACGAAATTGCACCATATGGTGAAACTTAGAGATGTGCATTCGTTTCGGAAAAATTCAGAATTTGGAACGAAATTTGATAATTCGTATTTCTGAAGTACTTCCGAATAACGAATCGATACGAATTTGAAACGGTATATAACGAATTTATTTAGTTTTACACTGTGTCATCATCATAAAAGAAAAATTTGAATAATTGATATCAACTATCGAATTGATCTTTTTTATATTTAAAGTTTTTATTTTGCAAATAGCAAAAAGGTCACAACAGTTGACTGGCAATATCGGCCTCGCAGGGCCATAGGAACTCATATAATATCACATACATAGAAAGGTTCAGCAATAGTAGATAGAACAGCATTCCAACACGATGAAAAACAGGAACACTCTTTGCGCACAATTTTGCGCATGCGCAAAACGCATTACGCGAGGGGAAAAACCCTTCGTGCAGAACTTCGTATTACATTGTCCGTGCGAAAAATGTTTAATGTCTACTAATGGTGAACCTGCGCGAACCCTTTGGGAGCGTAATGTACTTTGCGCGTCCTATACTTAACATTGTGAGTGCAAATGCATTTGTGCGCTGGTATGCGGATGGTATTACAATATTTGCGAAGTTCTTAACGCACAGCGTTTGCGCACATAATTATAACGTTTTTTAAAAGCTGGTGGTAACGGCAAATCTGAACGTTCTGGCCGAAACCAAATACACCAACACGAAAAAAAAAAAAATACAGTGCAGTATAGTTACACATTCTACACATACCCAAACAATAAAATTGAGAAGTTGTGCGTGTTTTTATTATTGCTGCAACATATATACTCAGATTGATTTTGACAGGCGCAAAAACTGAACGAGAGACAATTGTGGTTATTAATTCAGATTGGCTGAATCGCGTGAAAAAACAGTCCGCACACCGATTTCTGTGCGCAGCATTAATGTGCGCGCCTTTTTGCGCATCTTTTTTGACGGATGAAAAAATGCACTCGGATTGTAATACCAGCATTAATTTACACACGTTATCGTTTAACGCTGCGCACAAAAAAAATAGCGCTGCACGAGCGTTTCTCGTTGAAGAATGTAATAGAACCCAAGGAAGGCATACATAAAAACCAAAAACGATATCAAAGGGCCATAGCAAGTCATCTGCTTAGAAACGTGAAATTAAAAATAAAAATGTCATCTGAAAAATCTAGGATATCTTCTGAGAGTCATAGGGAATGGGGGGGGGGGGTTAGCAAAAGCATCTTGAAAAACGGCTCCAAAAAAAATAGGGAGAAAAATGGTAAACGAGCAAAAAATCTGTTACAGGCATCTATGACAATAACGTAAAGGAAGGAGAGAAAATAAAACAAAGAATTGGCAAAGGCCACAAATGTGCCGTCCCGAGCACATCCTGGCGATCTAGAGGACCATGGGAGGTTGAGGGAGAGAAAAAGGCACTAGGCCCGGGAACTCGGGGGGGCAGATCGAGCGCCAGACCAACATGGAGCACCCCGAGAAAACCCGTAAACGCCAAAATAAAAATACAACAGCCAAAACAAAAAAAGAAAAGGAAAACTCGTCAAATTATTCTCTGAATAGCAAGGTCAGCCAGTGTCCAACAAGAAAGGACAGGCAGCCACAGGCAGGGCCATGCGACTTCGCCCATATCTCTCAGCCCCCTCATGGGTACAAGCAGCACAGCAGGGAGGACGCAGGAGAGACAGGGCCAGGCAGAGGGCCCCACTCGCCCCACACAAGTCCCAAGGTAAACTCAGCATAGGCCGGTCTGTGCCCATCTGCCGCTCACGGCGAACAGTCCCTTGCGCCACTGCTTTACCCTTCCGAGAAGGCCATCAGCTGGTCAGATCCCAAAAAGGTCTGTCTGGATCCGACTCTCCAGCGGCTGCGTCGGTCATGTCTCGGGCCCAAGGCCTGCACTGCCCCCCCTCGGCGTGCAGAACTAGTGTCCCGGGTGGTGCCATCAGTGCGTATCTCGTGGAGGGAGTCATGACCTTCGGCTCGGCATCCACCGACGAAGCAGGGCTCATGCAGGCAGACCTCCCGGTGTCTTCCTCCGGCACAGAGGCCCTCCCCAAACACGGCACAGGATCCCATGAGTCGACGAACTCTGCCACCACCGTACCGCCATTCTCTTCAGCCAGCTTCCGGGACTCCTCTGGTGCTGCCCCACGCGGGGAACCCGAACTCCTGCAGTACCTCAGGGCTTCTGTGAAACCCTGCATGTTGCCTCGCGTCAGCGGACGATCATCCTCTTCCTCCTCCTTCAACAGGCTCTCTAGGTTCAGAAGTGCTGCCTCCAGGCCAGCTAGCGGGGGAAGCGGCGAGACACCCGTCTGCCTCCGCGCACATCCCCGTCCGCCCCCTTCACCAGGTCAGCTGCAGCTGCTGGGCAACAGGGCCCCTCCATCGCCACAGCCCTCTTCCAAGTCAGCGGCGTCGGGTGCAGCAGGGGTGTCACGGTGCAGGGGTCAGATGTGTGTCTGAAGGACCCCCTGACTGGGGAGCACCCAGGGCTTCCGATCCAGGGTTTGGCCTAGTGATAGGCCCCAAGATGGCCGCCAGCATCTCACACCAACCACTAAGCAGCAGTCTCTGGTCGGGGGGGGGGGAGACAACACGGGCCCCAGCCATCACAACTCCGATGGCTAGCCGCTCCATGTTCCTGGGAAGTAATGTCAGCGGTTATAGTCATCTAGGGAACGCAGAGAGAGAGAGACTGGTCAGAGCTCCAGAGACACACGTCCTATCGAATTGATCTTAACCTACAATACAAGTAATAGCCAGCAAAGGACTTTATGAAGCAAATTAATTTTGTTTCACTGTTTAATTTGACTCCAATACTAAATCTGTGACACAGCTTAAAATTTAACCCTAGCTTTTTCTTTTAACAGCAAAATTTGATTAATTGGGGTTTTATTTAGTGATCCAAAATTCGAAATGATATCCACTATCAAATTGTTATATGAAATTCGAATCCATACGAAATTTCAAATCGATCCAAAACGAAATTATTTACGAAATTCGGAAAACGAAATTATTTAAAAATGTAACGAACCTAAACGAAACAAATTTTTCAGCCATGCACATCCCTAGTGAAATTCAACGTTGGGTGCAATTCGGTGGCAAGTTTGGCACTCTTTGAATAACCCCTTTAGTGAAGAAACATTCACTAACCTGTGTAGGAGAGTGAAGCGCCCACCAGAACCCGTGCACACAATGAGCTCGCCAAACGTTGCACATGGAGGTACCTCTAATAACCTTAGATAATAAACATAAAGAGAAAAAAAACGTAGCGCCAGTGAACAAAGCCCACCGGTTAGCAAATCGTATGCACTAAATGTCCATGATAACAATATTCGTTTTCTCAAGAGTTCTTCTCCTTTGGGAAATATTTTGAGGAACTGCAGAAAAAAAGAAGAGACCTAGATTGAGCAGTATATAGTTCCAATCTTTTGAAATATAGCACACAAGTTATCCAACTCACATTTGCATATACTGTATATTACAAATAACTCCTGGCTGTTTGAGGTGACCTGGTTGTGAAGCATAAGTAAGCCGTACCAGGTGAAATGTTTGAGAAATCTCCCATGACTTACGTTTATTGAAGCAAATGTACCTCTCAGCTGACATTATAACGTTGACATAAGCCATGCCTTCAGGAAAAGCTGCCGCGCGAGACTGGCACGAAGATCAGGGCCGCCCCATGCTGTAGTTAAGGGCCCGCCGTCAGGGGGGCCCGGCCCGCCGTCAGCGGGGCCCTTACTTTTAGATGGGAGGGCCAAGCAACGTGCATGTGCCTCCATAGCACGTTGCTTGGCTCTGCCCTCCAGTCACATGTGTGACCGGCTGAGTTACAGAGAAGACATGGAGAAGAGGGAGCAAGAGAAGCAGAAGGAAAAGAAGATGGAGGAGAAGAAGAAGGAGAAGACTGGTGGAGCGGTGACCCCAGGCCCAGCCAGGCACCAGCCAGGCCCAGCAGACCCCATGGCCCAGCCAGACCCCATGGTCCAGACAGACCCCAGGCCCAGAGGCGTAGCGAGATCATGCTGCGCCCGGGGGCAAGTCTTTCATTAGTGCTCCCCCAACCAAAAATAATCACTAACGCATACAAATTTTACAAATATTTAACCCCCCCAAAATATAATAACTTTTATTCAAGAACAATTGGAAAGGTGCAACACCTAAAACAGGTTAACAGGAGAGCATCATTAAACTCTTACTGACGGACAGGTGTAACGGTAGCTATATCGCTTCCCCAAGAGTAGCAGAGTTGAGATTCTTAAGGGCAACAAAACTTTCTTGATTAACACAGGAATTGCATAAAATACAGGTTGTAACTGAAGAGCCAAGGAACTCAAAGAACTAGCTGAATTACCTCTAGGCTCTGAGGGTTTCAAGACCGACAGGAAGCCTAGGATACGCTTAGAAACACCATACGTGGAACGACTATCCGTGAAGTATTCAAGGTGCAGGGCAGTCAGAGATGCAGAAACCAATCGTTCTGGTAAATACTTGAGATTAGTAGATACCTGGTGACTCTCGGAAGGTACTGGCTTGCATACAGAATTGTTATTGCTAATATGTACAGAGATGCGATTAGAAATAACATTAAACAGAAATAAACAATCGTTTGTTATCGTGGTCTTTGCAAAAACATTAACATGAGTAATAGCCTGGGTAAAGGGACCTCGTAGGGTTACAAACAATATCCCTAAACGTGATGGGACAGAACCCAAACAGCGAGAGATCAACCCAGCAACCAGCATAGCTTAAATCACAAAAATACACAAACAGCGTAATATAGCTCACACAGGGATATATATTGCCCCCAGCAGCTCAAATGGATATATATTGCCCCCAGCAGCTCCCACATGATATATATTGCCCCAGCATCTCACGCGTGGATATATATTGCCCCCAACAGCTCACACAGGGATATATATTGTCGCCAGCAGCTCACACATGGATATTTATTGCCACCAGCAGCTCACACATGGATATATATTGCCCCCAGCAGCTCATACATTGATCTATATTGCCCCCAGCACCTCACACATGGATATATATCTCACACAGGGATATATAATGTCCCCAGCAGCTCACACATGGATATATATTGCCCCAGCACCTCACACAGGGATATATATTGCCCCAGCAGTTTACACAGGGATATATATTGCCACCAGCAGCTCACACATGGATATATATTGCCCCCAGCAGCTCACACATGGATATATATTGCCCCAGCACCTCACACAGGGATATATATTGCCCCAGCAGCTTACACAGGGATATATATTGCCCCAGCAGCTCACACATGGATATATATTGCCCCTCAGCAGTTCACACAGGGATATATATTGCCCCCAGCAGCTCATACATTGATCTATATTGCCCCAGCAGCTCCCACATGATATATATATTGCCCCCAGCAGCTCACACAGGGATATATATTGCCCCAGCAGCTCACACAGGGATATGTACTGCCCCCAGCAGCTCACACAGGGATATATATTGCCCCCGCAGCTCTCACATGATATATATTGCCCCAGCAGCTCACAAATGGATATATATTGCCCCAGCTGCTCAAATGCATATATATTGCCCCCCGCAGCTTACACATGATATATATTGCCCCCAGCAGCTCACACATGGATATATATTGCCCCCAGCAGCTCACACATGGATATATATTGCCCCCAGCAGCTCACACAGGATATATATTGCCCCCAGCAGCTCAAATGGATATATATTGCCCCCAGCAGCTCCCACATGATATATATTGCCCCAGCAGCTCACGCGTGGATATATATTGCCCCCAACAGCTCACACAGGGATATATATTGTCGCCAGCAGCTCACACATGGATATTTATTGCCACCAGCAGCTCACACATGGATATATATTGCCCCCAGCAGCTCATACATGGATCTATATTGCCCCCAGCACCTCACACATGGATATATATCTCACACAGGGATATATAATGTCCCCAGCAGCTCACACATGGATATATATTGCCCCAGCACCTCACACAGGGATATATATTGCCCCAGCAGCTTACACAGGGATATATATTGCCACCAGCAGCTCACACATGGATATATATTGCCCCCAGCAGCTCACACATGGATATATATTGCCCCAGCACCTCACACAGGGATATATATTGCCCCAGCAGCTTACACAGGGATATATATTGCCCCAGCAGCTCACACATGGATATATATTGCCCCTCAGCAGTTCACACAGGGATATATATTGCCCCCAGCAGCTCAAACAGATATATATTGCCCCCAGCAGCTCCCACATGATATATATTGCCCCCAGCCGCTCACACAGGGATATATATTGCCCCCAGCAGCTCACACAGGGATATGTACTGCCCCCAGCAGCTCACACAGGGATATATATTGCCCCAGCAGCTCTCACATGATATATATTGCCCCAGCAGCTCACAAATGGATATATATTGCCCCAGCAGCTCAAATGCATATATATTGCCCCCCGCAGCTTACACATGATATATATTGCCCCCAGCAGCTCACACATGGATATATATTCCCCCCAGCAGCTCACACATGGATATATATTGCCCCCCAGCAGCTCACACAGGGATATATATTGCCCCCAGCAGCTCAAATGGATATATATTGCCCCCAGCAGCTCACACAGGGATATATATTGCCCCCAGCAGCTCACACAGGGATATGTACTGCCCCCAGCAGCTCACACAGGGATATATATTGCCCCAGCAGCTCTCACATGATATATATTGCCCCAGCAGCTCACAAATGGATATATATTGCCCCAGCAGCTCAAATGCATATATATTGCCCCCCGCAGCTTACACATGATATATATTGCCCCCAGCAGCTCACACATGGATGTATATTGCCCCCCAGCAGCTCACACAGGGATATATATTGCCCCCAGCAGCTCAAATGGATATATATTGCCCCCAGCAGCTCCCACATGATATATATTGCCCCAGCAGCTCACGCGTGGATATATATTGCCCCCAACAGCTCACACAGGGATATATATTGTCGCCAGCAGCTCACACATGGATATTTATTGCCACCAGCAGCTCACACATGGATCTATATTGCCCCAGCACCTCACACATGGATATATATCTCACACAGGGATATATAATGTCCCCAGCAGCTCAAATGGATATATATTGCCCCCAGCAGCTCCCACATGATATATATTGCCCCAGCAGCTCACGCGTGGATATATATTGCCCCCAGCAGCTCACACAGGGATATATATTGCCCCAGCAGCTCAAACAGGGATATATATTGCCCCCAGCAGCTCACACAGGGATATATATTGCCCCCAGCAGCTCACATATGGATATAAATTGCCCCCAGCAGCTCACACATGATATATATTTCCCCCAGCAGCTCACACAGGGGTATATATTGCCCCAGCAGCTCACACATGATATATATTGCTACCGGCAGCTCAAACAGATATATATTGCCCCCAGCAGCTTACACAATATATATTGCCCCAGCAGCTCACACAGGGATATACATTGCCCCCAGCAGCTCACATAGGGATATATATTGCCCCCAAGCAGCTCACACATGGATATATATTGCCCCAGCAGCTCACACATGGATATATATTGCCCTTTAGCAGCTCACACAGGGATACATATTGCCCCCAGCAGCTCAAACAGGGATATATATTGCCCCAGCAGCTCACACAGGGATATATATTGCCCCCAGCAGCTCACACATGATATATATTTCCTCTAGCAGCTCACACAGGGATATATATTGCCCCAACAACTCACACATGATATATAGTGTCACCAGCAGCTCAAACGGATATATATTGCCCCCAGCAGCTTACACAATATATATTGCCCCAGCAGCTCACACAGGGATATATATTGCCCCCAGCAGCTCACACAGGGATATATAGTGCCCCCAGCAGCTCACACTTGGATATATATTGCCCTTTAGCAGCTCACACAGGGATATATATTGCCCCCAGCAGCTCAATGGATATATATTGCCCCAGCAGCTTCCACATGATATATATTGCCCCCAGCAGCTCATACAGGGATATCTATTGCCCCCAGCAGCTCACAAAGGGATATGTATTGCCCCCAGCAGCTCACACAGAGATATATATTGCCCCAGCAGCTCACACATGATATATATTGCCCCAGCAGCTCACACATAATATATATTTCCCCCAGCAGCTCACACAGGGATATATATTGCCCCAGCAGCTCACACATGATATATATTGTCACCAGCAGCTCAAACGGATATATATTGCCCCCAGCAGCTTACACAATATATATTGCCCCAGCAGCTCACACAGGGATATATATTGCCCCCAGCAGCTCACACATGGATATATATTGCCCCCAGCAGCTCACACATGGATATATATTGCCCCCAGCAGTTCAAACATGGATATACATTGCCCCCACCAGTTCAAACATGGATATATATTGCCCCACAGCTCAAACATGAATATATTGCCCCCAGCAGCTCACACAGGATATATATTGCCCCAGCAGCTCACACAGGGATATATATTGCCCCCAGCAGCTCACACAGGGATATATATTGCCCCAGCAGCTCACACATGGATATATATTGCCCTTTAGAGCAGCTCACACAGGGATATATATTGCCCCCAGCAGCTCAATGGATATATATTGCCCCAGCAGCTTCCACATGATATATATTGCCCCCAGCAGCTCATACAGGGATATCTATTGCCCCCAGCAGCTCACACAGGGATATGTATTGCCCCCAGCAGCTCACACAGAGATATATATTGCCCCAGCAGCTCACACATGATATATATTGCCCCAGCAGCTCACACATAATATATATTTCCCCCAGCAGCTCACACAGGGATATATATTGCCCCAGCAGCTCACACATGATATATATTGTCACCAGCAGCTCAAACGGATAAATATTGCCCCCAGCAGCTTACACAATATATATTGCCCCAGCAGCTCACACAGGGATATATATTGCCCCCAGCAGCTCACACAGGGATATATATTGCCCCAGCAGCTCACACATGGATATATATTGCCATTTAGCAGCTCACACAGGGATATATATTGCCATCAGCAGCTCAATGGATATAAATTGCCCCCAGCAGCTCATACAGGGATATCTATTGCCCCCAGCAGCTCACACAAGGATATATATTGCCCTTTAGCAGCTCACACAGGGATATATATTGCCATCAGCAGCTCAATGGATATAAATTGCCCCCAGCAGCTCACACAGAGATATATATTGCCCCAGCAGCTCACACATGATATATATTGATCCCAGCAGCTCACACATGATATATTGCCCCCAGCAGCTCAAACGGATATATATTGCCACCAGCAGCTTACACATGATATATATTGCCCCCAGCAGCTCAAACAGATATATATTGCCCCCAGCAGCTCACATGTGTATATATATTGCCCCCAGCAGCTCACGCATCAATATATATTGCCCCAGCAGCTCACACATGGATATATATTGCCCCAACAACTCACACATGGATATATATTGCCCCCCACAGCTCACACATGGATATATATATTGCCCCCAGCAGCTCAAACAGATATGAATTGCCTCTAGCAGCTCACACATTGATATATATTGCCCCCAGCAGCTCACACAGAGATATGTATTGCCCCCAGAAGCTCACACAGGGATATATATTGCCACAGCAGCTCACACATGATATATATTGCCACAAGCAGCTCACACATGGAAATATATTGCCCCCAGCAGCTCACACATGGATATATATTGCCCCAGCAGCTCAAACGGATATATATTGCCCCCAGCAACTTACACATGATATATATTGCCCCCAGAAGCTCACACATGGATATATATTGACCCAGCACCTCACACAGGGATATATATTGCCCCAGCAGCTTACACAGGGATATATTTTGCCCCAGCAGCTCACACATGGATATATATTGCCCCTCAGCAGTTCACACAGGGATATATATTGCCCCCAGCAGCTCAAACAGATATATATTGCCCCCCAGCAGCTCCCACATGATATATATTGCCCCCAGCAGCTCACACAGGGATATATATTGCCCCAGCAGCTCTCACATGATATATATTTCCCCAGCAGCTCACACATGGATATATTTTGCCCCAGCAGCTCACAAATGGATATATATTGCCCCAGCATCTCAAATGCATATATATTGCCCCCAGCAGCTTACACATGATATATATTGCCCCCAGCAGCTCACACATGGATATATATTGCCCCCAGCAGCTCACACAAGGATATATTTTGCCTCAGCATCTCACACATAGAAATATATTGCCCCCAGCAGCTCACACATGGATATTTATTGCCCCCAGCAGCTCACACAGGGATATATATTGCCCCCAGCAGCTCAAACAGGGATATATATTGCCCCCAGCAGCTCACACAGGGATATATATTGCCCTCAGCAGCTCACATATGGATATAAATTGCCCCAGCAGCTCACACATGATATATATTTCCCCCAGCAGCTCACACAGGGATATATATTGCCCCAGCACCTCACACAGGGATATATATTGCCCCAGCAGCTTACACAGGGATATATTTTGCCCCAGCAGCTCACACATGGATATATATTGCCCCTCAGCAGTTCACACAGGGATATATATTGCCCCCAGCAGCTCAAACAGATATATATTGCCCCCAGCAGCTCCCACATGATATATATTGCCCCCAGCAGCTCACACAGGGATATATATTGCCTCCAGCAGCTCACACAGGGATATGTACTGCCCCCAGCAGCTCACACAGGGATATATATTGCCCCAGCAGCTCTCACATGATATATATTTCCCCAGCAGCTCACACATGGATATATTTTGCCCCAGCAGCTCACAAATGGATATATATTGCCCCAGCAGCTCAAATGCATATATATTGCCCCAGCAGCTTACACATGATATATATTCCCCCAGCAGCTCACACATGGATATATATTGCCCCCAGCAGCTCACACAGGGATATATTGCCTCAGCATCTCACACATGGATATATATTGCCCCCAGCAGCTCACACATGGATATATATTGCCCCCAGCAGCTCACACAGGGATATATATTGCCCCAGCAGCTTAAACAGGGATATATATTGCCCCCAGTAGCTCACACAGGGATATATATTGCCCTCAGCAGCTCACATATGGATATAAATTGCCCCAGCAGCTCACACATGACATATTTTTCCCCCAGCAGCTCACAAAGGGATATATATTGCCCCAGCAGCTCACACATGATATATATTGCCACCAGCAGCTCAAACAGATATATATTGCCCCCAGCAGCTTACACAATATATATTGCCCCAGCAGCTCACACAGGGATATATATTGCCCCCAGCAGCTCACACATGGATATATATTGCCCCAGCAGCTCACACTTGGATATATATTGCCCTTTAGCAGCTCACACAGGGATACATATTATACCAGCAGCTCAAACAGGGATATATATTGCCCCAGCAGCTCGCATATGTATATAAATTGCCCCCAGCAGCTCACACATGATATATATTTCCTCCAGCAGCTCACACAGGGATATATTTTGCCCCAACAGCTCACACATGATATATATTTCCTCCAGCAGCTCACACAGGGATATATATTGCCCCAACAGCTCACACATGATATATAGTTTCACCAGCAGCTCAAACGGATATATATTGCCCCCAGCAGCTTACACAATATATATTGCCCCAGCAGCTCACACAGGGATATATATTGCCCCCAGCAGCTCACACAGGGATATATATTGCCCCCAGCAGCTCACACATGGATATATATTGCCCTTTAGCTGCTCACACAGGGATATATATTGCCCCCAGCAGCTCAATGGATATATATTGCCCCAGCAGCTTCCACATGATATATTTTGCCCCCAGCAGCTCATACAGGGATATCTATTGCCCCCAGCAGCTCACACAGGAATATGTATTGCCCCCAGCAGCTCACACAGAGATATATATTGCCCCACAGCTCACACATGATATATATTGCCCCAGCAGCTCACACATGATATATATTTCCCCCAGCAGCTCACACAGGGATATATATTGCCCCAGCAGCTCACACGAGATATATATTGCCCCCAGCAGCTTACACAATATATATTGCCCCAGCAGCTCACACAGGGATATACATTGCCCCCAGCAGCTCACATAGGGATATATATTGCCCCCAAGCAGCTCACACATGGATATATATTGCCCCAGCAGCTCACACATGGATATATATTGCCCTTTAGCAGCTCACACAGGGATACATATTGCCCCCAGCAGCTCAAACAGGGATATATATTGCCCCAGCAGCTCACACAGGGATATATATTGCCCCCAGCAGCTCACACATGATATATATTTCCTCTAGCAGCTCACACAGGGATATATATTGCCCCAACAACTCACACATGATATATAGTGTCACCAGCAGCTCAAACGGATATATATTGCCCCCAGCAGCTTACACAATATATATTGCCCCAGCAGCTCACACAGGGATATATATTGCCCCCAGCAGCTCACACAGGGATATATAGTGCCCCCAGCAGCTCACACTTGGATATATATTGCCCTTTAGCAGCTCACACAGGGATATATATTGCCCCCAGCAGCTCAATGGATATATATTGCCCCAGCAGCTTCCACATGATATATATTGCCCCCAGCAGCTCATACAGGGATATCTATTGCCCCCAGCAGCTCACAAAGGATATGTATTGCCCCCAGCAGCTCACACAGAGATATATATTGCCCCAGCAGCTCACACATGATATATATTGCCCCAGCAGCTCACACATAATATATATTTCCCCCAGCAGCTCACACAGGGATATATATTGCCCCAGCAGCTCACACATGATATATATTGTCACCAGCAGCTCAAACGGATATATATTGCCCCAGCAGCTTACACAATATATATTGCCCCAGCAGCTCACACAGGATATATATTGCCCCCAGCAGCTCACACATGGATATATATTGCCCCCAGCAGCTCACACATGGATATATATTGCCCCCAGCAGTTCAAACATGGATATACATTGCCCCCACCAGTTCAAACATGGATATATATTGCCCCCACAGCTCAAACATGAATATATTGCCCCCAGCAGCTCACACAGGGATATATATTGCCCCAGCAGCTCACACAGGGATATATATTGCCCCCAGCAGCTCACACAGGGATATATATTGCCCCCAGCAGCTCACACATGGATATATATTGCCCTTTAGCAGCTCACACAGGGATATATATTGCCCCCAGCAGCTCAATGGATATATATTGCCCCAGCAGCTTCCACATGATATATATTGCCCCCAGCAGCTCATACAGGGATATCTATTGCCCCCAGCAGCTCACACAGGGATATGTATTGCCCCCAGCAGCTCACACAGAGATATATATTGCCCCAGCAGCTCACACATGATATATATTGCCCCAGCAGCTCACACATAATATATATTTCCCCCAGCAGCTCACACAGGGATATATATTGCCCCAGCAGCTCACACATGATATATATTGTCACCAGCAGCTCAAACGGATAAATATTGCCCCCAGCAGCTTACACAATATATATTGCCCCAGCAGCTCACACAGGGATATATATTGCCCCCAGCAGCTCACACAGGGATATATATTGCCCCAGCAGCTCACACATGGATATATATTGCCCTTTAGCAGCTCACACAGGGATATATATTGCCATCAGCAGCTCAATGGATATAAATTGCCCCAGCAGCTCATACAGGGATATCTATTGCCCCCAGCAGCTCACACAAGGATATATATTGCCCTTTAGCAGCTCACACAGGATATATATTGCCATCAGCAGCTCAATGGATATAAATTGCCCCCAGCAGCTCACACAGAGATATATATTGCCCCCAGCAGCTCACACATGATATATATTGATCCCAGCAGCTCACACATGATATATTGCCCCCAGCAGCTCAAACGGATATATATTGCCACCAGCAGCTTACACATGATATATATTGCCCCCAGCAGCTCAAACAGATATATATTGCCCCCAGCAGCTCACATGTGTATATATATTGCCCCCAGCAGCTCACGCATCAATATATATTGCCCCAGCAGCTCACACATGGATATATATTGCCCCAACAACTCACACATGGATATATATTGCCCCCCACAGCTCACACATGGATATATATATTGCCCCCAGCAGCTCAAACAGATATGAATTGCCTCTAGCAGCTCACACATTGATATATATTGCCCCCAGCAGCTCACACAGAGATATGTATTGCCCCCAGAAGCTCACACAGGGATATATATTGCCACAGCAGCTCACACATGATATATATTGCCACAAGCAGCTCACACATGGAAATATATTGCCCCCAGCAGCTCACACATGGATATATATTGCCCCAGCAGCTCAAACGGATATATATTGCCCCCAGCAACTTACACATGATA
The DNA here is from genome assembly GCA_009667805.1 of Leptobrachium leishanense. NCBI lineage: Eukaryota > Metazoa > Chordata > Amphibia > Anura > Megophryidae > Leptobrachium > Leptobrachium leishanense. The sequence goes on from CM019063.1 coordinate 41,109,990, forward strand.
TATATTGCCCCCAGAAGCTCACACATGGATATATATTGACCCAGCACCTCACACAGGGATATATATTGCCCCAGCAGCTTACACAGGGATATATTTTGCCCCAGCAGCTCACACATGGATATATATTGCCCCTCAGCAGTTCACACAGGGATATATATTGCCCCCAGCAGCTCAAACAGATATATATTGCCCCCCAGCAGCTCCCACATGATATATATTGCCCCCAGCAGCTCACACAGGGATATATATTGCCCCAGCAGCTCTCACATGATATATATTTCCCCAGCAGCTCACACATGGATATATTTTGCCCCAGCAGCTCACAAATGGATATATATTGCCCCAGCATCTCAAATGCATATATATTGCCCCCAGCAGCTTACACATGATATATATTGCCCCAGCAGCTCACACATGGATATATATTGCCCCCAGCAGCTCACACAAGGATATATTTTGCCTCAGCATCTCACACATAGAAATATATTGCCCCCAGCAGCTCACACATGGATATTTATTGCCCCCAGCAGCTCACACAGGGATATATATTGCCCCCAGCAGCTCAAACAGGGATATATATTGCCCCCAGCAGCTCACACAGGGATATATATTGCCCTCAGCAGCTCACATATGGATATAAATTGCCCCAGCAGCTCACACATGATATATATTTCCCCAGCAGCTCACACATGGATATATATATTGCCCCAGCACCTCACACAGGGATATATATTGCCCCAGCAGCTTACACAGGGATATATTTTGCCCCAGCAGCTCACACATGGATATATATTGCCCCTCAGCAGTTCACACAGGGATATATATTGCCCCCAGCAGCTCAAACAGATATATATTGCCCCCAGCAGCTCCCACATGATATATATTGCCCCCAGCAGCTCACACAGGGATATATATTGCCTCCAGCAGCTCACACAGGGATATGTACTGCCCCCAGCAGCTCACACAGGGATATATATTGCCCCAGCAGCTCTCACATGATATATATTTCCCCAGCAGCTCACACATGGATATATTTTGCCCCAGCAGCTCACAAATGGATATATATTGCCCCAGCAGCTCAAATGCATATATATTGCCCCCAGCAGCTTACACATGATATATATTGCCCCCCAGCAGCTCACACATGGATATATATTGCCCCCAGCAGCTCACACAGGGATATATTTTGCCTCAGCATCTCACACATGGATATATATTGCCCCCAGCAGCTCACACATGGATATATATTGCCCCCAGCAGCTCACACAGGGATATATATTGCCCCAGCAGCTTAAACAGGGATATATATTGCCCCCAGTAGCTCACACAGGGATATATATTGCCCTCAGCAGCTCACATATGGATATAAATTGCCCCAGCAGCTCACACATGACATATTTTTCCCCCAGCAGCTCACAAAGGGATATATATTGCCCCAGCAGCTCACACATGATATATATTGCCACCAGCAGCTCAAACAGATATATATTGCCCCCAGCAGCTTACACAATATATATTGCCCCAGCAGCTCACACAGGGATATATATTGCCCCCAGCAGCTCACACATGGATATATATTGCCCCAGCAGCTCACACAGGGATATATATTGCCCCCAGCAGCTCACACATGGATATATATTGCCCTTTAGCTGCTCACACAGGGATATATATTGCCCCCAGCAGCTCAATGGATATATATTGCCCCAGCAGCTTCCACATGATATATTTTGCCCCCAGCAGCTCATACAGGGATATCTATTGCCCCCAGCAGCTCACACAGGAATATGTATTGCCCCCAGCAGCTCACACAGAGATATATATTGCCCCACAGCTCACACATGATATATATTGCCCCAGCAGCTCACACATGATATATATTTCCCCCAGCAGCTCACACAGGGATATATATTGCCCAAGCAGCTCACACGTGATATATATTGTCACCAGCAGCTCAAACGCATATATATTGCCCCCAGCAGCTTACACAATATATATTGCCCCAGCAGCTCACACAGGGATATATATTGCCCCTAGCAGCTCACACAGGGATATATATTGCCCCCAGCAGCACACACATGGATATATATTGCCCTTTAGCAGCTCACACAGGGATTTATATTGCCCCCAGCAGCTCAATGGATATATATTGCCCCAGCAGCTTCCACATGATATAAATTGCCCCAGCAGCTCATACAGGGATATCTATTGCACCCAGCAGCTCACACAGGGATATGTATTACCACCAGCAGCTCACACAGAGATATATATTGCCCCAGCAGCTCACACATGATATATATTGCCCCGGCAGCTCACACATGATATATATTGCTCCCAGCAGCTCACACATGGATATATATTGCCCCCAGCAGCTCAAACGGATATATATTGCCACCAGCAGCTTACACATGATATATATTGCCCCCAGCACCTCACTCAGGGATATATATTGCCCCCAACAGCTCACACAGAGATATATTGCCCCCAGCAGCTCACATGTGGTTATATATGGCCCCAGCAGCTCACACATGGATATATATTGCCCCCAGCAGCTCACACATGGCTATATATTGCCCCCAGCAGCTCACACATGAATATATATTGCCCACAGCAGCTCACACATTGATATATATTGCCCCCAGCAGCTCACTCAGGGATATATATTGCCCCAGCAGCTCCCACATGGATATATATTTTGCCCCAGCAGCTCCCACATGGACATATATTGCCCCCAGCAGCTCACACATGAATATATATATTGCCCCCAGCAGCTCAAATGGATATATACTGGTCCCAGCTCACCTCTCTTCTGCCGGCAGCCGCGTGCTTTTCGTCCTACGAGTGGCCACCAGCAAGAAGTTCTGCCGCTCACATGGGTTCCACCAGCCAGCTCACGTGAGTTCACTTGAACTCCGCGATCTCGTGGCTGGCTGGTGGATCCCACGTGAGCGGCAGGACTGTTGCGACACCCCCAAGGCTGAAAGGCGCCCCAGGGGCACCTGCCCCTTCTTGCCCCTCCTCGCTACGCCACTGCCCAGGCCCAGCCAGTACCCAGGGCCCAGCCAGACCCCATGGCGCAGCCAGACCCCAGGGCCCAGCCAGGCCCAGCCAGGCCCCAGCACCCAGCCAGGGTCCAGCAGGTAAGCAGCCATGGGCAGTGCGATCTCTGCCCCTTTGCTTAAAGACACAATGCCAACTCCTTCCCCTGATATCTGGAGGGAAAAGAAACCACTATAATTCCCATAATTCATGAATACTGCTTTATATTGTTGTTTTTTTTAATATATTCAAAGTTTATTCAAATTAAGGCATTTTACAAGATGCAGTAAAAACAGTGTCTTTATATTGTTATATGGAATTTTAGCGGCCATATGAATGCATACAGGCTGAAATTTCATACACACCATAACAGGTGACGCTCCCGTTTGAGTGAGACATTAGGTACTGCCAAGTTTGCCTAATTATAGAGCCTCCTCTGCATCTTGGTATATATTTGGTCCCAAAATGAAGGACACCTTAAGTCCTCCTGGAGATATGGGTAACAGGTGGATGGAGTAGGAGTCCCCAGTTGACTTTGTACCATTGTGATAGTGCGGCTGTGAGAGGTTTGGTGTGCATTCCCTGGTGCTCTGTCCTTTCACTTCCCTTTGCTTACATAAGGGTCACTATCCCGTAGATATGAGAAACCATTCCAAATGCCAATGGAACAGTTTTCAAGCCTGTAATGCTAGTGGTCTTTGTACCACCACAGTTTCACCATCAAGCGGTTTATACCTGGTGATATAGATATTAACCACTTGAATAAGCTCCTGCAATCTTCAAAAGCTCCTGCAGGTTCCAGAGCTCCTGAGATTGTGATAGCTCAATCTGGCCATATTTTGGAGCAATACAAAGGAATTTCGTATACTGCAAACTGCAATTGGGTCCATATATATTTGGACACAGGCACAATTTTCATACTTTTGTCTCTGTATACCACAGGAAGAAAATTAAAACAAAACGATCCAAATTAATTCAAAGAGCAGACTTTCAGCTTTAATTCAAGAAGTTGAACATAAATCTCAAGTAAAAATTTTAAGAACTGTAATTCCTAAACCCTTCCTCCAATCTGGATATTCATACTCTCAAATTAAACCTGAGAGTGTGCACTTTCAGCCCATACTGTATCTATTATAACTACTGCATGAATATGTTTTGGCAAATACATGAAAAAATGAAAATTGTGCCTGTGTCCTAATATATATGGACTTAGCTGTAAATTTGTTTGCAAATGGGCTGCAGGATGTGCCTCCTAAAATATCACCTCATTGCACATGTCGGCTGATGAGTTTTAAACTGTTTTGAACAGCGTCAGGGAGATAAAGACTTGCTCCGGGATACTCTAAAAACTCCGGATAACATTTGCTCAACTTGTCGTGACGTAATGTTAATTGGCATTTCGCATCACAGCTACTTTAAAGTAAGGTACGTTCTCCTCTTACCTTTGGGTTCTGGAGCAAAAGGTGAGTAGCTTCTTCAAAATATTTGAGATCCACTGATTCCAGGACGGGGGGCAAGTCTTCATAAGCAAAATAGGACAAAGCAAGGCACGCAAACCCTCGACTGGCCAAGAGGCTGCTTCGATACTCCAGCAATCCACCATGAATTCCGTAGAGGTCAATAATTCCCTGGAACGGGCCTTCACCTAAGAAACAAAATACATTTAGTTAACAGAAAAACGAAAGGAAATGTCATCGATGTTTTTGTAACACTGACATCAAAGCCCATAAAATGATTGATGGGTGGGCAAATCTTGGGCCCCTATTCCATACTTGTCGGGAAAATGGAGACGGTAAACAAGAAAATGTGTGCTTGCAGATTTTACTCACCGTATCCATTTTACCGTCCATATTCCAGGGTAGGCTCTTTGTTAGCTCCTGGCTCTTGAGCGAAGAGCAAGGATGCCTGATATCGGCAGCCGTGCTCCGTGCCACCATGAATATCGCCTCATGGAGTCCATAGGACTTGCCCTTGTGACATTGCAGGATGAGAGGTGAGTATGAAATTTGATGGGAGGGGTTTCGTAGTGTGTTATGTGCTTTTGCAAATGCCGACTAACATCAGCTTTTAGGCTAGGGTCAGACTAGCGCAGTTTTAACGTGCGTTTAGACGCACGAAATCACGGCCGTGCTAGCAGCAAATGACGTCCAATGCCAGGGAACGTACGACGAACGGCCGCACGAAAGTTCGTCCGCGCAACGCAAGTGGCCAACGAACGCATTTTTTCGAGAACGTCAAACCGCTACTACTGACGTACAGAGTGCGCTGCGGCCGCATAGCGGCGTGTTTGTGTGATTGGGAGACGTCAGACGCTGCTAATGTCCGGCCAACATAACGTCCAGACACAAAAAGTGTTTTATTGATGATCCATACAAAATCACGGACGAACAGGCGCATCGTATGACCTCTATCGCGTATTCCGGGAAAAAATACGTGCGTTCGTTCGACCGCACTTTCTCACGGGCAACGTGAAAAATGCGTTCGTCTGACCCTAGCCTTAGGAGTCAGTATTTCTCAGTGAAATACCGTCTCCTGGGTAGATGCGCGAGCTAGCTTGGGATAGCTTGCGTTTCCATGCAGAGGTGCAATTACCGTCTCCTATGTTAAGTATAAGAGATGTTAAGTTACAGTAAGGTCACGCAGTAATTTCGCACCACTCAAACAGCAAGCCCAATTTGCGGCATGAGAGGAATAACATTTCCTGTTGATAAGATAACTACAGGAGACGCTTTATTGATGCGGAATGTTAAGATAACTACAGGAGACATTACACATATCAACAACTATGGGATATGGCCCCTTATTTCACGTGAACAATGTATTTCATCACATTAAAAACATAGACCCTCAAACTCTTCCTTCTCTAACCTGAGGTTGTTGCACCCCAGGAGCTACTTACCAGATTTCCAGAATTCTACTGACCACAGGAGGATCTCTAAGAGGTTGATACACCTGCACACCAAGATACAGCTCCAGATGAATACGAAATGGACTCATCGTATTGCGTTTGATTAATTTTAATCAAACAATGAAGTGGTGGGTCTCAAAGTCCATAGCAGACCCATGGGGTAAACCCCCTGAACGTCTCCCCCAATGGCAGCGGTGTTGTCCAGGTCTACTTTACCCTTTTTGTCACTCTTGTAAAATACTCGGGAGTGGAACAGGTATCCTTTCTCATTCTTTAACCAGGCTCTGAAAGTGATCAAGTGTTTCGGTGGGAGACCACATGCATGGATCTTCACTGGTTCATCTGCCAGAGCAACTTCAGTTGTGATCGCAAAGTCAGCCATTTTTGTAGATCGAAGATGATACGACCGATCTACAAAATGGAGACAAATACGAAAATCGGATTGAGATTATTGAGTCTTACTCGGTTTACTTTGTGAAAGACTCGACTTTGAAGCCTGGTCAAAAAATAATGCTGTAAAAAAGTTGCGCCTTTGTAAAAGATGTTCCTATTCAGAAGCAGAAAAATCCGAAGCTTTTTTAATTTGTCTGCATCCAAATTTTGACGCTCCATTATATTGTCAGCATTCGAATTTTGACGCCTCACCTGAAATGGAGCATCATTCTCAAATAGAAACTAGGGTTAGGTTACTATTTGTGCTTGTGTTAGGGTTAAGCCAAACATTCTGCTCCATTTTTGCTTTATTTTTAAGTTACAGATTCTGCCCCTTCTTTTTGAAGCGCTCACCTAAAAAAGCAGCAGAATCTGTTACCCAAAAAATGAAGCAAATATGGAGCAGCCGGCGTGCCGTGAATGGCCATCTTGTGCTGCGGCAATTTGCTGTATAAAGACAGAATGAGGTGTGTTAGTAACAGAACATTGGCACAATGTGTGTATAATGGAGCAACGACATACAGGGGTGTTGTATTATTGCATGAAACTAAACACAAAGGCCCTTTCTGCCTGTATGATGATAATGCAGACCCGATGTGACATTGTGCAAAATAAAGGGACACAGGGCAGCTGACAGAATGCACTAACAGCATTCTGCCAGTCCCCTCGGGCTGGCACAGCCTTCCTGCGAGCGGCTGCCGGCAAATGTTGGAAGGTGGCCGCTCTTTGGGTCCTCCAGCCACACTCGTGAGATCTTAGAGGTCGTGAGAGCTTGCAGATCAACTAATTAAAGAGAATCCCTTGCAGAGTATCTATTTTGACAAGAGTCTAGGTTCTACAGCAGCATATTAATCTAGTGATAACTGTGAGATCCGATCAATAAACTGTTAGTGCATGCTTTGATGTGTTGATAGATATACAGTTGTGTTCAAAATTATTCAACCCCCACTGAAATTGAGTGTTTTGGCCAGTTTGACACTGATTTTGATCATTCAGTCATCTTGCTTACAATTAAATCAAAGAGGCACGTGTAGGTCAGACAAATACAACATAACATTTATAATGAAATAACCACAAATGTCTTTTCTGTGCTCACATCATTATCAGTTTTATTCAACCCCCAAGTGACATTCAATCTTAGTACTTAGTACAACATCCTTTTACAGTTATAACAGCTTTTAAACATGAAGCATAGCTTGACACAAGTGTCTTGCAGCGATCTATGGGTATCTTCGCCCATTCGTCATGGGCAAAAGCCTCCAGTTCAGTCACATTCTTAGGCTTGCGCACTGCAACTGCTTTCTTTAAGTCCCACCAGAGGTTCTCAATCGGATTTAAGTCTGGTGACTGCGATGGCCACTCCAAAATGTTCCAGCCTTTAATCTGCAACCATGCTCTAGTGGACTTGGAGGTATGCTTGGGATCATTGTCCTGTTGAAAGGTCCAACGTCTCCCAAGCCTCAGGTTTGTGACGGACTGCATCACATTGTCATCCAATATCTCCTGGTACTGAAGAGAATTCATGGTACCTTGCACACGCTGAAGCTTCCCTGTACCTGCAGAAGCAAAACAGCCCCAAAGCATGATTGACCCCCGCCATGCTTCACAGTAGGCAAGGTGTTCTTTTCTTCATAGGCCTTGTTCTTCCTCCTCCAAACATAGCGTTGATCCATGGGCCCAAACAGTTCTAATTTTGTTTCATCAGTCCACAGAACACTATCCCAAAACTTCTGTGGTTTGTCCACATGACTTTTGGCATACTGCAGTCGACTCTTCTTATTCTTTGGAGACAGCAAGGGGGTGCGCCTGGGAGTTCTGGCATGGAGGCCTTCATTACGCAGTGTGCGCCGTATTGTCTGAGCTGAAACTTCAGTACCCACATCTGACAAATCTTTTCTCAGTTCCTCAGCAGTCACACGGGGACTTTTCTCCACTCTATGCTTCAGGTAGCGCACAGCAGTCGAAGTCAGCATCTTCTTTCTGCCACGACCAGGTAGCGTTTCAACAGTGCCCTTTGCCTTGAATTTGCGAATGATGCTTCCTATGGTCTGTCTTGGTATGTTTAACATCTTTGCAATCTTCTTATAGCCATTGCCCTTCCTGTGAAGAGTAATCACCTCTTCTCTTGTCTTCCTGGACCATTCTCTTGACTTCACCATGTTTGTAAACACACCAGTAAATGTCTAGAAGGAGCTGAGTATCACAGTCATTTTAAGCTGCCTAATTGGTGCTTATTATGCTTTATTGCTGCTCCGTGACATCCACAGGTGTTTTCAATACCTGATTGAAAACACTTGAATGAACCTCTGTTCTTCAGAGTGGTAGTCTTTAAGGGGTTGAATAATTGTGTCAATGAAGAATTCACAAAAGAAACATTTACTACTGTATTACAAAACCAATTGATGTCATTTTAGTTCCATATGGTTCTTTAAAAAGTCCTTGTAGGATTTCATTCTGAATACAATTACAAATGTCACTAAATTCCCTAAAACCCTTTACAGCATTGGGGGTTGAATAATTTTGAACACAACTGTATATATATATAGAAATAGAAAATATATATAATATATATATATTAGAAAAAATAATAGTATATATATATACTTTGAACTGTTGTTTTATGCAATAAATATGTATTCTTTTGATGTATAAATGGCTGCGAGTGATATGTGATATAATTTAATTGATATGATAATGATCTAATCTCTATTCAGAAAGTACGGATTATATATAAGAGTGTAAATACATATGTCCTTTTTTAAGGATCACCTGGATGGTGACTGTTAAAAGGCCAATAAAATTATTTGACTAATTTTATTGATAATTATAATCTTGATCTCCCAGCGTGACAAGATCGCGAACTAAAAAAAAACCACGACAAACTACACATTCCATGCTTCAAACGAATGTAGTTTTTTTTTTATTTTAAAGTAGTAGTAGTAGTAGTAGTTGTAGTAGTAGTAGTAGTTGTAGTAGTAAAGAGGTAATAAATAAATGATGGAAGAAGTGACATAATAAACCTGATTATACGCAGTCACTGCTGGTTGGTTTACCTGCCATCTGCAACAGATCAGATCATAGAAAAATGTACGAACCTACAAAAATAAGAAGCCTCCCACCTGTCACCCAGCCCCAAGATATCGTTGTTGCCTTCTTTTCCTGGTGTCGTTGGAGTATGGCGTGTTTAGAAAAATACTCTGAGGTGTCAGCTGAGTTTAATGAAATAAATCACAGACTATAATCTGAGTAAATGACGCCAGGCCGGGCACCTGATGCGGGGGGGGGGGGGAGTTCTGCTTGTCTGTCACCCGAAGTCTGTTGACATAGATTAATATCCAGTTATTTAAAGGAAACATAAAGCTCACTGTCATATGAGTGCCCTTGTTTTGTTGAAACCATGTATGTGTGTATATATATCAGTGTATTTAGGGCTTTACAACACAGAGAAAGATTGTTGTGTGAGATTTGGAAGCTAGTGTCGGAGGAAAATGATGTGTGTCAGCTAGTTTGATAGATCTAGCAAGCGACATCTGGGCAACTAAACATGTTTGTATCCCATCATTTTTATAACTACAAAGTGTAGAGACCATATAGTCCTCATAGGTGTGTCCTTTTGCCCATTTTAGTTATTTGTACAGACCTTTAACACATCTTAAACAATAAATATGGAAGAGAGAACAACGTGGCACCAGCGAACATGGCCCTCCGGTTTGCGAGATTATACACACTGGATGTCCATATATAAATATTTATTTTCTTCTCGAGGATACAACTCCTTCAAGAGGATATTTGCAGAACTGCAGGAAAAGGAAATGAGACCAGGATTGCCCAATACGTCACAGAATGTCACAGACTGAGAGGAACATGAGATATCCTGGACTTATAAATCCCCAACACGGACTCGCCCCCATCCCTTCACATTATCCCTTACCCCTGATAATGTCCATGGACTTGCCCATTCCCCCCCCCATATATATGTCCCACTACCCCCCCCCCTCCTCCCCATATGCTTTGGTAAAATGTATTTGGTCCTGCCAATAAAGCTTATTTTGATTTTTTTTTTTGATCTTTTTGATTTTTGATTGCACAGTATATAATTCCAAACTTGAGAATATAATTACACAGGTATCCAACTCACATTTATATGAGCCCACACCTGGCTCTAGGGTGGATTGCTTTATGGGTCTTTTGTCTCTTCAGGTGCCCATTAACCCCTTTGGGGATCCTGCAGACTCCAATAGGGTTCCCCTGCAGTATGAATAGGTATTACTTTGTATTTCTGTAACAACTGTAACACTTCAATGTTCTTGAACCCAGGACGTACTTGAAAACGAGAGAAATCTCAATGTATCCTTCCTGGTAAAATCCTTTAAATAAGTAAATAAATATATGTCACACTTTGATACACCGTTTAGGTTGAAACAATATGACAATAATCTACGGAGCTTTATCGTGCTTGTTCAGCTAAAGTTCACAGAAATGTCTGGTTGGTTCTGGCAAGGTTGCCGGAAGGGTAATAAGCCGGATATTCGGAGAATGGCTACTGAGTGTTTCAAATTTCATCAATTATGTGTGTCGATTGTGAGCCGAGCAAATTATTATTATTGTTCCAGTTATTTTATAAAGCGCCGGCAGATTCTACATATACTTACAGTATATACAGCAGCGCTGTACAACATGAGTAGAGCAGGAGTAATACTACAATCAAGTAGTGCGGCTACGGTTGCCAGGGCGGTCATGCTTTTCTGGCCACACATTACTATTTCATGCAGACGGGAGCACAGCAAATCGCAAAAAAAAATCATATACTGCAGGAAGGAAATCAAGGCAGATCACCTGGGATTCCTTTTTCATGTCTTACCTGCAGCCAGGGGCGGACTAACGCATTGGGCATTCGGACACTGCCCGAGGGCCCGCAGGTCAGTAGGGGCCCGGTTTGGGGTGACACAGTGGGCCCCTGCCGGTTTCCCTCTGATGATCAATGCACTGAACTTAACAGGCAGCCAGCGGCGCACTCTGTAAATGCCGCGGTGGCGCCTGTGCCGCCCCCTCACATGACGTGTCACGTGAGGGACGGCGCCAGTGCAACGTGCCTGCTCTAGTTTTAGACTGGGATGCAGGCACACTGCAGGCGCCACCGCAGCATTTACAGAGTGCGCCGCTGGCTCCCTGCTAAGTTCAGTGCACTGATCATCAGATGGAAACAGGCGGGGGCCCACTGTGTCGCCCCAAACCGGGCCCCTACCGACCCATGGGCCCTCAGAGCCAGTGAGCAATGGGGGAAGGGGGCAATATATATACATGTTTGAGGTGCTGGGGCAGTATTTATCCATGTTTGAGCTACTGGGGGCAATATATATCCATGTTTGAGCTGCTGGGGGCAGTATTTATCCATGTTTGAGCTACTGGGGGCAATATATCCATGTTTGAGCTGCTGGGGCAATATATATCCCTGTTTGAGCTATTGGGGACAATATATATCAATGTTTGAGCTGCTGGGGGCAGTATTTATCCTTGTTTGAGCTACTGGGGGCAATATATATCCATGTTTGAACTGCTGGGAGACAATATATATCCATGTTTGAGCTGCTGGGGGCAATATATATCCCTGTGTGAGCTGCTGGGGGCAATATATATCCACGCGTGAGCTGCTGGGGGCAATACATATTCATGTTTGAGCTGCTGGGGGCAATATATATCCAGGTTTGAGCTGGTGGGGGCAATATATATCCATGTTTAAGCTGCTGGGGGCAATATATATCCATGTTTGAGCTGCTTGGGGCAATATATATCCCTGTGTGTGCTGCTGGGGGCAATATATATCCCTGTGTGAGCTGCTGGGGGCAATATATTCATGTTTGAGCTGGTGGGGGCAATATATATCCATGTTTGAACTTCCTAGGGGCAATATATATCCATGTGTGAGCTGATGGGGGCAATATATAAACATTTGTGAGCTGCACATTACTGTGGGTTTTATTTCTGTGGAGCTCTGTGATACACTCATACACACTGCACATTCCATTGAGTTTTATTTCTGTGGATCTCTGTAATGTGCAGTGTGTCAGGATTTTACAGTATCTGTTAAACTGATCGGCAGTTTCCTACATTTTCCACAGGGACTTTCTGTGCCGGGTGCAGCCTTAGCTGCAATGAGTGGGTGATCGCTGCTGCAGCAGTGCGGTGGCCATCTGTAAGTATGGAGGGGGGCACAATTCGCTGCTGGGTCCAAGTAGATTTTCATAAAGGTTATTTTTAGGAGTTCAGAAATGAAACATTTAGCACAATAATGTACATGTGGGTGTTGCGTTGTAGGGGGTGGTTTTTTATGGGTGTGGCCCCATGTGGGTGCAGAACAAGGGCGGCCCCATGACCTTCTATTGCCCGGGGGGCAATTGTCAGTCCGCCCCTGCCTGCAGCGTATGGATTCTACATCCAAATCTGTTACCATTTCCAGCTCCTGCATTTTCATTCTGAATCAAACCAAGCGCACCATCCACCCTCCCAGTCCTCCTCCTAAACTTATAGCTCTCCCTACCAGCTGCTTCCACCTTTCTTTCTAATTACTTTTTTCAAGCCCAACCTTCTGGTCCTTCCCATGCAATCCCTGCTATTTTGTTTCTGGCCACCAGCTTCCTCTTGTTTCACATACCTCAGTCTTAGATTGTAAGCCCACGGGATGTCTGACTGAGCACTAGTATAAACTGCAGGGCCGTCTGTTCCTCATATATCATCATTTATAATGTCTCACGTTTGTGCTTCTCCATTGTAAAGCGCTGCAGAATCTGTTGGAGCCGTATAAGTGACTGTACCTGTACATGCTGCGGGGTGGCTTTTTTCATGCGCTGCCAATCAGCCTGAATAAATTATATGTGTCCAGGAAAACACAGCTGATCTGGCAACATTAAGTGCGGCACTCACAATGTTTTATCCTTTATTCTCCTTAACTTGTTTGTTATATGTACGTTGTGATAAAGTGTGCGTGTGTTGTTATCTGCAAGGTTTTGTGTCTCCCCCTACTGGCAGATCGATGGTACTATTACACTTTGCTTTAATGGCTTCTTTAGCAGGGCTCAGTAACCTTTGCCCTCCATGGGCTCTATTCCAAGGCTGGTGTAAGCCTAACCAGAGCCAGTGTTAACTACCAGAACCATTATAGGGGCAATATTACAAGGTTGGTGCTCTTGTAAACTTAGCAACTCCATGGACTTCAATGGCTCTGGTAAGTTTATAACAGCTCTGGTTACGTTAACCCCAACCTTGAAATAGGGCCCATAGTCTATGGAGTTGCTACATTTGTATCAGCTCTGGATATGTTTACACCAGGGTTGGAATACAGCCCAATATGTTTAGGACATGCATTTCCCAAGAGGCTCAGTGAATCTAAAGAATGCCTGAGTATCATGTGACAATAGCTGCCATCAGGGGGTGACAGCCCGTGCTATGATCCAGGGCCCCAGTGGCTCAAGGGGAGCCCTGGACTTTCCCAAACCCTAGAAGCACAGATTGCAACTAACACAAAAGGAGCGAAAAAAATATCGCACCCAGAGAATTCAAAACAAATCAAACTTTATCGAGCACCATAAGACAGACAATAATAACACAAAACACCTGCCTCGCATAAGAAATATCCCCCAATAATATTAATGAACAATTATAAAATATGACCGGCGATACGATCTGCCAGAAATAAAAAGAGAGGGACGGAAAAGAGGAAACCCGAATCATCAACAAGGAAAAAGAGACCTTAGTTTGATTCCCATAGAATCATTAATTAAACTGATATCCCATACCGAGACCAAAAAGCCGCTTTAATCCACATATCTCTGATTATAGCCTCTTGGATTTGTTTTGCAGGATGGTATGTAAAGAAATCGAGGCTCTACATCCTCCTGATCCTGACGAGGGAATGCCGGATAACTTATCTAGGGCTGAAAGGAACGCGTGGATGGAATTAGAGAAAACGGAAAGACAGTCAGGATTATTCACAATGACCTTTCGTTCTCCGCCCTTCGGGGTGATTCGGCGATTCTAGTTTGTCGACCCTGTGGTGTATTCAGCAAGCACCGCAGGGCCCCCCGTAGTCCAGGGAAAACTCACCACAAACCCGCCGACCACTTTGCTGAACACTCGCCGAACACCTGCTGAAACCGCTGTAAAAACCCCACCGAACACGCCGGAAAAACTCGACAAGCAGACGAAAGTGGTGAAAAAGAAAAAACGGACGCTTGAAAGTTTTAAATTTGAAACGCTGTTTGCAAAGAAACTACTGAATGAAAATGTCTGGAATTTACATATAAAATCCAATGAATGATAATAAAAAGATCTGTTAAGGAAAACTGAAAAAATGATTTAAAAAAAAAACAGACAAAAATTTTGCCGAAAAAATCCTGAAAAATGCCTAAAAGATCCTAGAAAATCTATAAATAAAGAGACTCTTTACAGCAGAATAAAATAATAAATGGTTTTGATATTGGATTAAAACAGGAATATTTTTAACATTGAAGTTTATGGGATTCGCCCGAATAAACCTGTCGAATGAAACCACCGAACAGCAGGGCACTTCAGCAACTTTTCCCTGCTCTCCGGTGTCTCTGAATAGATTAACCATTGCTTCTCTATGGTGGATTTCACTGCCGTTGAACAGGCACTGTACGTGCAGGCAATTCGCCAGAATTTGGCGAACTACCTGCTCTCCGAACAGTCAAATGGCCACGAAATGACTCAGTTCGCTGAAATTCAGTGTCCGGTAACATTTTGGCCACATTTCGGATCTCTCTGAATAACCCCCATTGTTATTAAAAAAAAATCCAACAAAGGTGGTACCATTGTTATAATGGATCACAGCCAATACCGGCAGATGATTCTAGATATTCTCCATTATGGAGTAATATATAAGATTCTTAAGAATGAGCCCATGCTTTGGGTTTATCTCACTGCAATGGGGTGTATATACGGTTCCCTGAGGAAAGGATTAACTTGGCATGGTTGATCAGCCCAGCAACACAAACGAGGGACACGCCTATACAGGCACAAGAGGTTCATTTTGGTGGATCCCCCTCAGACAGACACAGCTCAAGGGGACTGTAGTTTGAGGATACAATCATTTGTTAGCATTAGGATGACTGCAGGATAGCAGAGAGAAGTTTTTTTTGTTTGAACTAAGCAACTGTGCCTGTAACCACCTATGCTATAAGGAATAAAGACTGCTTGAGAAACACTTACCCTGCTGTGGTGTTCACATGACAAGGTCCACTCCATTACACTCACGTTTCAACCTTTTGTAAAATGCAGCGTGAGGCATTTTTAGTACATACCGACTAAGTGGTTCGGTGATTTGGGTTAGTTTTGTCACATAATTATTTCCTTTTTGAAGGTAAGGTTTAGCTACCGTGTGTTGGTGAAACAATGGGGTCACTTTGTGCACCTTCCGTTGCAAATTTATACCTTTGGTCTGTGGGAAGAAATGGTGCTTTTTGGTCCCTCACTGCGTAAACTCAGACCTCATATCCATAGTTGGTGACAATACAGTGTATGGCAAATCTGCCGAAAAAAAGCTGAAAATAAAAATATTTGAAAATAAAACAATCAAAAATAAATAAAAACAGCAGCAAAAGCAGGGCTTTTTTTCAGGGGGTACTCGCCGGTACTCCATATCGGCACCTCACCACCAGCCTGAACTAACAGGAGAGAGCATGATGCTCTTCCCTCCTCCTGCAGTGGCAGGCAGAGAATGGGAAGCGCTCGGCAGCTCATATTGCTCCTGAATGCTTCCGATTGTCAGGTGTGTATGTAGGGACTGATAACCCCCCTCTTCTCCCAGTAAGTGACAAGGGAGGGCTGGTTAAATAAAATCTCCCCTCTGTTTCTTCAGTGCCCCAGCACTGGCAGATGTATGTAAACATGCTGCACCCCCTCTCTCTGCAGCTGCTGAAACTTTGAACAGCATGGGAAGTGGGGGAGCAGCATGTTTACACACATCTGCCAGAGCTGCGGATTGTCAGGCAAGCGGTGTGATCAGAGGGACTGGCACTGTAAGGCGCTACAGGTGGCCGCCTAAGAGCGCAAGACCCGGAGGGGGTGCAACATTTTTTTTGAATCCCTGGTCACTTGCCTTGACAGGGATCCAAATTTTTAAACTATCTGCCTGGCGCTGTGTCCCTGCTGCTCCTTCTCTAAGATGCAGCCGGTGCCCAGCGAGCTGCATTGTATCTGCCAGGTCAGAGAGCAGACTCCCCCGCAGTGCTGGATACGGAAGCCTGCACTCACTCTCCTCCTGGGCCCTTCCTCCTTGCTGTTGCCTGGCCCCCTCTGATGTCAAGAGGAGGGCATGCCTAAAGAAATCTACACTGCCACCCTACCCCCAGCCTCTCCAGCAGTTCCAAACAGTGTGTGGTGCTGTGCACCCTGCAAGGTGAGAAGGTAGAAGTTTAAGTCCTGGCTGCATTGATCTGCAGGGACTCAGTGACAGGCAGGCCTCAGAACAAAGAAAAAAACTGCTGCTGCTGCTTCCAAATACTATTCAAAACAACATTTAAAACTATCAGCTATGGCAACACAGGTATGCTCACCTGGTCCTGCTGTTACCACCATGTGGGGTGTTCTCAAGGTCATACACCCTCTCATTGAAGTCCCCCAATATTATTCAAACAGTATTTGGTGGATAATGGAGTTTTATTGATGTGGAGCTCATACACACTGTGCATTACTGTGTGTTTAATTGCTGTGGAGCTCATACACACTGCGCATTACTGTTTCATTGCTGTGGAGCTCATACACACTGCGCATTACTTCGAGTTTCATTGCTGTGGAGCTCATACACACTGCAAATTACTGTGTTTCATTGCTGTGGAGCTCATACACATTGTGCATTACTGTGAGTTTCATTGCTGTGGAGCTCATACACACTGCACATTACTGTGAGTTTCAATGCTGTGGACCTCATACACACTGTGCATCACTGAGTTTCATTGCTGTGAAGCTCATACACACTGCAAATTACTGTGTTTCATTGCTGTGGAGCTCATACACATTGTGCATTACTGTGAGTTTCATTGCTGTGGAGCTCATACATACTCCGCAAAACTGTGAGTTTCATTGCTGTGGTGCTCACAAATGCTAGGGGATTATCCACAAAAAAACAGCTAACTGCCCTGCAATACAGATTTTTCTTGCAACAGAGGCACTTAGTGGATAACCCCCATAGGGTTACAACAATAATTGTAGTTCATTTAAAGGAACACCGTATTAAAAAATATGGTTCCCTTTTATAGTGTCTTCCTTTAAATGAGCTACAACTATTGTTTATTAGGACATGAAAATAGTCATAATAATCAGTTTTTCACCGGACGTGAGAGTACCCCCACCTATTTCTCCAGAAAAAATGCACCGAGCAAAAGATTATCGGATCGGATCCAATAAGCTGCCGAAAACCCTCTGAACGCATCCAAAAAAAGCCAACGATCGGCCAAACACAGCGCTGAACAGCCGCCGGAAAAAGCCAGCGGGGTAAAAAATTAAAAAATAAAAAGGACTGCAACGTTTAAAATTTTAAAAGCTGTTTGCAAAAAACTACTAGACGAAAATGTCTGAAATTAACATAAGGTCCTTAATAAGGTCCTATGAATAATAATAAAAACTAAAAAGGTCTGTTTACAGAATAAAAACGCTATTTAAAATAATAAAAATCGGAAAAATTTATTTAGCTGAAAAAATCCCGAAAATGCTTAGAAAATCCTAAAAAGATAAGTAAAGAGACTTTTTGCTGCAGATTAAAACAATAAACAGTTTATTGAATATTCGATAAAATCAGGAATATATTTAACATTGAAACCTAGCCTGAATAAACCCTCCCGAATTACAACACTGAACATCAGATAAATTCAGTAACATTTCTCTGTTGTTCAGTGTTCTCTAAATAGATTAACAATTACTTCTCTATGCGGATTTCCCTGCTTCCGAAGATCACCATGTTTAGAGGTCTCTTAAGTGACTTTAGACTGGGGGAAGATTTGATGGCGTCTGGGAGTTTATTCCATAATTGTGGGGCTCTGTAGGAAAATGAGGATCGAGTCTTTCTTTTTGTATTGTGGTATGGTAAGTAAGGTGCAGGTCTTGGATCAGAGGTTATAGGATGAGGGAGCTGCTGGGGGGAAGCAGTGTATTCGGCTAGGATGGCAGCTTCCCAGAAAAGCTCTTAAACACCAGGTTGGAAAGGTGAAGGGTGCGTCTGGATTCCAGCGATGGCCAGTTTAGTTCTTTTAACATGTCACAATGGTGGGTCATGTAGTTACATTGTAGCACAAAGCGGCAGAATGAGTTATACAATGTAGTAAGTTTCTGGAGGTGTGTTTGCATACACTACATCTGCATACACTACATCTCCGTATTCAATAGCCGGCATAAGTATTTGTTTTGCAATCTTCTTTCTTACCCCAATTAATGCAGCCACAAATATGCAGCAGACCCTTTATTTTTCACAAATTCATGCTGATTCTGTCAAAAAATTTAAAACTTTAAATTTAAGACTCTATCTGTGGAGTGTTTAGAGAGTGCTGTTTACTGTCACACATGTGATAGATATTAAAGTATAATACACACAAACTGAACAAAAAACCTCACACACTGTAATATTTGTTTGTGTCGCCTTTTGCTGTGATTGCAGCTCACATTCTCCGCGGCATTGCGTTGATAAGCTCATGCAATGTCACAGCATTTATTTGCATCCAGAGTGGCATTAATTTGTGGTCAAGAAAGATCTTGTATTGATGATGGGAGAGTCGCTGCGCTGCGTAAAGTCTTCTCCAGCACATTATCCCAAAGATTAACCTCAATGGGGTTAAGGTCTGGATCGTGCGGTGGCCAATCCATGTGTGAAAATGATGTCTCATGCTCCCTAAACCACTCTTGCACAAGTTGAGTCCGATGAATCCTGGCATTGCCATCTTGGAATATGCCCATGGTGCCATCAGGGAAGAAAAAAACCATAGATGGAAAAACCTGCTCATTCAGTATATTCAGGGAGTCACATAGAAACATAGAAACATAGAAAAATGTCGGCAGATAAGAACCTTTCGGCCCATCTAGTCTGCCCAATTACATGGATACTTTACCTGGATTTATCTTTTGTTTAGGATAGCCTTATGCCTATCCCATGCTTGCTTAAATTCAATTACTGTTTTGGCCTCTACCACTTCTACTGGAAGACTGTTCCATGTATCCACCACCCTCTCAGTAAAATAATGCTTCCTGATGTTACTTTTAAACCTTTGCCCCTCTAATCTAAGACTATGTCCTCTTGTTTTGCTATTTTGTTTCCTTTTAAATATACTCCCTTCCTCTACCTTGTGGATTCCCTTTACGTATTTAAATGTTTCTATCATATCTCCTCTGTCTCGTCTTTTTTCCAAGCTGTACATGTTAAGATCATTAAGCCTTTCCTGGTAACTTTTCTCCTTCAAGCCGTACACCATTTTAGTAGCCCTTCTCTGAACTCTCTCTAAGAGGTCTATATCCTTCTGGAGATACGGTCTCCAGTACTGCACACAGTACTCCAAGTGAGGTCTCACCAGTGCTCTGTACAGTGGCATGAGCACTTCCCTTTTCCTACTGCTAATACCTCTCCCTACACAACCAAGCATTCTGCTAGCATTTCCTGCTGCTCTATTACATTGACTACTTACCCTTAGATCCTCTGAAATAATGACCCCTAAATCCCTTTCCTCAGATGTTGAGGTTAGGACTGTATCAAATATTCTATATTCAGCCCTTGGGTTTTTACGTCCCAGGTGCATTATCTTGCACTTATCCACATTAAAACTCAATTGCCACAACTCCGACCATTTTTTTAGTTTACCTAAATCATTTGTCATTTGGCTGATCCCTCCAGGAACGTCAACCCTGTTGCAAATCTTTGTGTCATCAGCAAAAAGACATACGTTTCCATTAATACCTTCTGCAATATCACTAATAAAAATATTAAAGAGAATGGGTCCAAGTACTGACCCCTGAGGTACCCCACTGGTAACAAGACCTTGTGCCGAATAAACTCCATTTACCACAACCCTCTGTTGCCTGTCACTCAGCCACTGCCTAATCCAGTCAACAATATTGGAATCTAAACTCAAAGATTGCAATTTATTGATAAGCCTTCTATGCGGAACAGTATCAAAAGCCTTACTGAAATCTAAATAAGCAATGTCTACTGCACCACCTGTGTCTATTATTTTTGTTACCCAATCAAAAAAATCAATAAGATTAGTTTGGCATGATCTCCCTGAGGTAAACCCATGTTGTTTCTGATCCTGTAATCTATGTGTTTTTAGATGTTCAACAATCCTTTCCTTTAACATGGTTTCCATTAATTTCCCCACTACTGACGTAAGACTAACTGGCCTATAGTTCCCCGATTCCTCCCTACTACCCTTCTTGTAAATGGGCACAACATTTGCTAATTTCCAGTCTTCTGGGACGACTCCCGTTAACAAGGATTGGTTAAATAAATCTGTTAACGGTTTTGCTATTACATCACTGAGCTCTTTTAATAATTTAGGGTGGATCCCATCAGGCCCCATTGACTTATTTGTCTTTACTTTAGACAGCTGCTGTAGAACCTCCTCCTCTGTAAACTGATATGTAAATGTCTCTTTAGTGTTCTCTCCTAACTGAGGTCCCTTTCCTTCCTTTTCTTCTGCAAAGACTGAACAAAAATATTCATTGAGGCAGTCAGCGAGACTTTTATCCTCTTCTACATACCTTCCTTCCTTTGTTTTTAATCTAACTAATCCTTGTTTTACTTTTCTTTTCTCGTTTATGTATCTAAAAAATGTTTTGTCCCCTTTTTTACTGACTGAGCTATTTTCTCTTCTGCATGTGCTTTGGAAGCTCTTATAAACTGCTTTGCCTCTTTCTGCCTAATCTTATAGGTTTGCCTATCTTCTTCACTCTGAGTTGTTTTATAATTATTGAATGCTGTCTTTTTGTTCTTCACTATTTTGGCCACTTCTGCAGAGTACCACAGTGGTTTCTTCCTTTTTTGTTTTTGCTAACAAGCCGAATGCAATTTCCTGTGGCCTTCAATAATGCTTCCTTTAAATAATCCCATTTCTCCTGGACTCCCTTTAAACTCCTCCAGTCTGATAATGACTCCTTCACACAAAATCTCATTTTAGAAAAATCTGTTTTTTTAAAGTCTAAAACTTTCGTTCTTGTGTGGTGCGGCTCCATCCCTGTTGTTATATTAAACCATACTGACTGGTGATCACTAGATCCCAAATTTTCACCTACAACAACGTCCGATACCAAACCTCCATTTGTGAGTATTAAATCCAATATGGCCTCTTTACGGGTCGGCTCCTCAACTACTTGTGTTAGAGATAATCCCAGTAGGGAGTTTAGAATATTTGTACTCCTGGTGCACCCAGCTGTTTTGGTTTTCCAGTTCACATCAGGAAGATTAAAGTCCCCCATGATAATAACTTCCCCCTTCATTGCCATTTTGGCTATTTCCTCAACCAGCAGATTATCTAGTTCTTCTGCTTGTCCAGGGGGTCTATAGATCACACCTACACGAGCTACTGTATGATTGCCAAATGTTAGCGTAACCCAAACTGACTCTATGTCAGGATTGTGAGTTCCTACGGGAATAGGGCCCTCATCTCCTCCTGTACTGTTTGTCAAATGTTGTTCAATGTATTGTAACCCTGTCTATACTGTGCTTATTGTACAGCGCTGCGGAATATGCTGGCGCTTTATAAATAAAGAATAATAATAATAATATGTTCACCTCGCTCACTTTTATTTGGTTCGTTTTTATGTTGTTTTTCACATACAGGGCCACTCCTCCTCCTTTCCTGACCTCATTTTATGCTGAAGCATATTAATCACTGCAGTAATTATCCAATGGAAGGCTCACACCCAGGGCTGGCCCGTCCATGGGTGCCAATGGTGCCATGTCTCCAGGCGGCACTTTGACAGAGTCAGCATTTCAAATTTATTTTAATTAAATTTTTTAAAATTATATTCCATTTATTTTAATATATAAATGTATTTTAGTACATTTTAATGTATGATTATTTTAATCTATAAATGTACTTTAAATTATATATTCAAGTAATTAATTTTAACCACTTCGATGCAGAGGATGTGCTCAGCGTGTCCAGCCACATGGGCACTTGGCTGCGGAGGACGAGCTGAGCGTGTGTCAGGAATGCTCGGTGGGACGGGAGAACCCAAGTGCAGAGTTTACGTAGTACGTTGTATATCGCGGTACCAAAGGAATATCCAAGAGACGTAGTCAGGTTCACAATCGAGGGCAGGGGTAAATGGCGAATCAAGAGAGGTCGGGTATAGAGCCAAGTACTGGTACACAGAATTAACATAGGGAAAAGCCTCTAAGAGTAACACTGGCAGGAGTGATACAACGCTGAAGCAACGATGTACTGACAGATAACCTCTATATAGGTGCAGAGTTGTCAAGACACTCCCTAATGTGGATCCCTCCACCAATCAACCCTTTCCTCTGAGGGCAGTGAATCATGGAGCTGGAGGTGTCTGGTGCAGTTCCCCATCAGGTCCACCGGGACTGAGGGCCCTCCTCCTGAGGTTGCACCACCCACCCAGATCCATGCGCCCGCCCCTGTGACGTCAGACGCCACTCGCCGCCATGCTCAAGGTGGACGGAACGGCATGGCCGCGCCGACCCACCTGAACAGACGCTGCAGAGCTCGCAGGAGGCGGCGCAGGACCCGGGGACGCTCCCAGCCCGCACCTGGAATGTGGGGAGCGCCGCAGCGCCACCCGCTCGGCACCAGCCTGCCTCCGAGGTAAGAGACCCGGCTGGCGGCATGCTGCGGGGCGGCGTGACAGGACCCCCCCTGAAGGAGCGGCCTCCGGACGCAACAAGGGCCCGGCCTGTCCCGGGTGTGCATGATGAAAAGCACGGAGGCACGAAGGGGCGTGCACCTGGGAGGCGGGTTCCCAAGAACGCTCCTCAGGGCCAAACCCCTTCCATAACACAAGGTACTGAAGGGCACCCCGGTGAAACCTGGAATGCAGGATACTGGCCACCTCATACTCCAACTCATCGCCAACAAGCACAGGAGGACAAGAGGGAGTGGACCTTCCCGGAAACTCATCAGGAGGAACACGTTTGAGGAGGGAAACATGAAACACAGGGTGGATTCGGTACGTGGGAGGGAGAGCGAGTCTGAAGGCAACCGGGTTAACCTGGTGGGTGATCTTAAAAGGACCTATGAAACGGGGCCCCAATTTTTTCGAGGGACATTGGAGACGGAGGTTTCTGGTGGACAGCAGAACCTGGTCACCTAGCTGGAAAGGAGGGGGAACGGATCTGGAGCGATCCGCCGAGGTTTTGTATTTGTCTTGAGCAACACGTAGGGTCTTTTTGGCCAGTTGCCAAACCTCCCGTATAGTGGCCAATCTGGAGTTTGCATCAGGGACAGAGGAGAGAGGTATCAGACCCGGGATCATTGTGGGGTGGTAACCATAGTTGAGAAAAAATGGGGTGGAAGAAGTCGACTCATGGTCATGGGAGTTATATGCAAACTCGGCCAACGGTAAAAGGTCAGTTGAGTCATCTTGGAGGTAAGAGGAAAAGCAGTGCAGGTACTGTTCTAAGGTCTGATTAAGTCGCTCTGTCTGTCCATTTGTCTGGGGGTGGAAAGCCGTAGAGAGGTGGATGCGAATGTTAAGTCGGGAACAAAAGGCCTTCCAGAAACGAGAGGTAAACTGGGTACCCCTATCAGAGACTATTGAGTCGGGGATTCCATGGAGCCTAAATATGGCCTCAAGAAACAGAGAGGCAGTCTCGGAAGCAGTAGGTAATTTCTTGTATGGGACGAAGTGTGCCATCTTGGTTAGGCGGTCAACTACTACCATGATGACTGAGTGACCCCGGGAGGGGGGTAGATCGACAATAAAGTCTGTAGACAATTGAGACCAAGGGTGTGTCGGGATGGGCAGGGGTTGTAGCAACCCTGCAATCTTAGTGGTGGGGTTCTTGGACCATAGACAGATGGGGCAACTAGCAACATACTTGGCGACACCTGAAGACAACGAGGGCCACCAGAAATGTCGTCTCACTAGGTCCAGTGTCTTCTTATACCCGGGATGTCCGGCCGCCAAGGAGTCGTGGCACATCTGTAGGGCCTCTACTCTAGCCTTTTCAGGTACATAGATGCGACGGTCCTGTACGTGGAAACCCTCACTAGATAGGGGTAAAGAGGTCTCTGCCGTTAGTCGTTTGATGTTGTCGTGGAGGCTAGAAGTGACCCCCAAGAAACATTGAGGTGGCAACACTGTGTGGGAGAGGTTCGTGGATGAGGATGGACCCTCCTGGATCCTTGAGAGGGCATCTGCCTTCCCGTTCTTTGAGCCGGGGCGGAAAGTTACATGGAAATTGAACCTCGTAAAGAAGAGAGCCCAGCGGGCTTGACGGGGTCTCAGATGTTTGGCGGATCGCATATACTCCAGATTCTTGTGATCAGTGTGTACAGTTATCGGATGCATGGCCCCTTCCAGCAGATGACGCCACTCTTCAAAGGCTCGTTTGATGGCGAGGAGCTCACGGTCCCCGATATCATAATTTTGCTCCGCCGGGGTGAGCTTCTTGGAGTAGAAGGCCACGGGATGGAGTTGTCCGAAGGGGGATCTCTGTGACAGAATAGCCCCAGTGGCAGTCTCTGATGCATCGACCTCTAGGACAAAAGGCAGTTGTGGGTTAGGTAGGTTCAAGACAGGAGCAGTAGTGAAGTGATTCCTGAGGTCGTCGAATGCTTTCTGGGCCTCTTTGGACCATTCAAAGGGGACAGTAGGGCTAGTGAATCGAGTCAGAGGTTGAATTACTGTGGAAAAGTTACGGATAAAGCGTCTGTAAAAGTTTGCAAACCCAATGAACCTTTGTATGCCCTTACAATCTTTAGGAGTGGGCCAGGAGGTGATGGCCTCGATCTTTCGGGGATCCATCTCTATGTGACCAGGTGAAATGATAAAGCCCAGGAATTCCACTCGGGTGGTCTCAAAGGTGCAATTCTCAGGTTTAGCGTACAGGTTGTTCTCCCGGAGTCTCTGGAGGACGGTGTAAACGTGTTGACGGTGTTCCTGAAGGGAGGTGGAAAAAATTAGAATGTCATCGAGATATATTACAACATACTTGTCCAATAAGTCACGGAAAATATCATTAATCAGGTGTTGGAACGTGGCGGGGGCGTTGCAGAGTTCATACGGCATCACAGTATATTCAAAGTGCCCATATCGAGTCCTAAAGGCGGTCTTCCATTCGTCCCCCTCACGGACGCGTACCAGATTATAGGCCCCTCGGTGGTCAAGTTTGGAATAGATACAAGCGTTCTGGAGACGTTCTAATAACTCTGGGATAAGTGGGAGAGGGTACCTATTCTTGATGGTGATTTTATTTAATTCACGGTAATCTACACAGGGCCTCAATCCGCCATCCTTTTTATTAACGAAAAATATCCCTGCTCCGGCAGGGGAAGTGGATGGTCGAATGAAGGCTTTTCGTGTGTTCTCCTGGATGTATTCTTTTAACGTTCTTAACTCAGGCTCGGATAGGGGAAAGATACGTCCATACGGAATAGGAGCCCCGGGTAGTAGCTCAATAGGACAATCGTAGGGTCTTCTGGGTGGCAGTGTCTCAGCTTTCTTTTTGTCAAATACATCCTGAAAATTGTGATATTGTGCGGGTAATTGGGTCTCGTGCCCACTGGTGGTACTTATGGTATGGAGAGGTACGCATGTACTTTTACAATGCTCGGAGGGGAAGGAAACCTCACCGGTTGACCATAGTATGTGAGGGTTATGCAATCGAAGCCAAGGCAACCCCAAAATCACAGGGAATATAGGAGAGGTAACAATATCAAAATGTAGCAGTTCTGAGTGGTCAGGACCTAGGCTCATTTGGACAGGTATACTCTCCTGTGTGATAGGCCCTGAGCTCAAAGGAGAACCATCAACTAATCTGATTTCAACAGGTATCTCTTTATTAGACAGTGGTAAGGAAATACATGTCGCTAGGGTGGTGTCCATGAAGCACCCGCTAGCCCCTGAATCCACCATTGCCTGGAGTGGGAAGGTCTTCTGCTGCCACTGCAGAGAGATGGGTAGAAGAAGATGAGGCATGGGTAAGAGTGGAGAAGGTCTAGAGAATGTTGTGATGAAACCACTCTTACCTCTTCCGGAAGTTGCTTTAGCGGGGCATACACGGGCCTGGTGGTTGGCCCTTCCACAGTATAGGCAAAGATTGAGACGGCAACATCGATCCATCTCGGCCTGTGGTAGGCGTCGATCCACTAGCCCGATCTGCATTGGTTCCTCGGTTCTCCTAGGATTAGAAACTGGAACAAGAGCATTGAAGGGTACCTGGTTTTCACGTGACCCCCCGATTGGGGTTGAGGGAGGCCTTTCATTTCTGCGCTCCCTCCATCTTCTATCGAATTGTATACAAAAATCGATTACAGTATCTAGAGACCGGGGTACTCCAACACGTGCGAGTTCATCCTTCAAATGGTCAGCTAGGCCTCGACGAAACTGGTCCAAGAGGGCAGCCTCATTCCAAGCCGTATCATGGGCATAGTGGCGGAAGTGCGTGACGTAGTCCTCTACGGGGTGGCGACCTTGTCGGAGAGCCCTGATGATGTTTTGGGCGGACTCTCTCTTGTGGGGGTCTTGATACATGGCCTCCAGCGCCGCAGCAAACGAGGGCCAGCTCTCCAGTACTGGGTCGTGGTCCTGGAGGAGTGTATGAGCCCACTTTTTAGGTTCCTCACCCAGTAGTGATATGACCATGCGTACCTTTACGAAATCACTGTTGTACGTGCGGGGTTTTAGAGAAAAAAGGATGCAGCAATCGAGCATGAATGCCTCAAATTTTGTGCGGTCTCCATTGAAAGTCTCAGGTAGCTTAACGTGAGGCTCAGGAAAGGGGGTCTCCAGGTTTGCCTGTATGGGTGCGGAGGGAGGCGTGTAAGGAGGAGGTAATGTCACGACTTGAACTTGCGCCTGCAATTGTCGATGTTCTGTCTGGAGTTCCTGAAAGGAGTGAGTGAGGGCGGATACCTGGTGTGACAAGGCCGCAACGGCTTCGGTGATCTCTGCGGGTTCCATATGTTTGGCTTCAGCGTCTGTCAGGAACGCTCGGTGGGACGGGAGAACCCAGGTGCAGAGTTTACGTAGTAAGTTGTATGTCGCGGTACCAAAGGAATATCCAAGAGACGTAGTCAGGTTCACAATCGAGGTCAGGGGTAAATGGCGAATCAAGAGAGGTCGGGTATAGAGCCAAGTACTGGTACACAGAATTAACATAGGGAAAAGCCTCTAAGAGTAACACTGGCAGGAGTGATACAACGCTGAAGCAACGATGTACTGACAGAAAACCTCTATATAGGTGCAGAGTTGTCAAGACACTCCCTAATGTGGATCCCTCCACCAATCAACCCTTTCCTCTGAGGGCAGTGAATCATGGAGCTGGAGGTGTCTGGTGCAGTTTAGGGATGTGCGTTTCGGGTTTCGGAATTTCGGAATTTTCACGAAATTTCCCGAAACGAAATATTTTCGGAATTTTCGAATGTACTTGAAATGTGTCAAATCGAAATTTATTGCTTTGAAACGAGGAGAACAGACGTTCGGAAAAAACGAAAATTTCCGAAAATACGAAAGGTTGATACAAAAAACGAGCTAAGTGACACGAAAATACGAAAAATGGTCGAAGTTCCGGGAAAAAATGTACACGAAAAACGAGTCGAGCCGAACCGAATCGAAACAGAAATCGGTCGAAACGAGCCGAATCGAAAAGTTTAAAAATCCGAAAAATCGAATCGAACCGAAAAAAAAATCGGTGCACAAGCCTAGAGTTCCCCATCAGGTCCACCGGGACTGAGGGCCCTCCTCCTGAGGTTGTACAACCACCCAGATGCATGCGCCCGCCCCTGTGACGTCAGACGCCACTCGCCGCCATGCTCAAGGTGGACGGAACGGCATGGCCGCGCCGACCCACCTGAACAGACGCGGCAGAGCTCGCAGGAGGCGGCGCAGGACCCGGGGACGCTCCCAGCCCGCACCTGGAACGTGGGGAGCGCCGCAGCGCCACCCGCTCGGCACCAGCCTGCCTCCGAGGTAAGAGACCCGGCTGGCGGCGTGCCGCGGGGCGGCGTGACAGCGTGTCCTCCCATTGCAGCTGCAGTCGGCCGGGATTCCGGTCGATCGCTGCGGCCCCCCCGGTGCGGACTGACATCTTGGATGTCAGCCCAGCCTCTGGGACCCCGGTGCACAAATAGACATTATCGCGCTGGGCGCGATGACGTCTATTCCAGGCACCCCCGCCAGTGCGGGGAAGGTTCCTGAAGGGGTGGGGGGGCTGTACATATACATATACATTTTTTCCTTGACAAATCCTGTGTACTCAGGGAACGGACTTTTAATATTGTGTTTTTTTGTTACACTTGTATGTGCTTTTTTTGATTCACTGGCTTATTCTGATCTTTTGTTGTACTGTTTCTCTTTTACCCAAAAGAATAAAGAAACATTCATTCTATTGGTAATAATCTACTTCCCATTCTTAAATAAGAAATAAAAAACTAAATAACTCTTAAAAAAATAACCGAAAAACCAATTGATCCGAATCACCCGAAATGATCCGAATCACCGAATCGAAACGATCTGAAACAAAAGAAAAACTGTCCGAAATGATCCGAACTGAAAAAACGAAACAAAAAAAGTCATGCACATCCCTAATTAAAACAAAATAATAGTTTGATTAGTTATATCTGCCATCTCGCCCTTATTCTAATAAAACCTCTCTAAAGTTAAAAAGCAATGCCCCTCCCCTTAAACCTTATACTATAGGCCCCACCCCTATCTCACTCCATAGCCTAAACTACATCTAAAAAGCCCTAAAATAAACTAATTCTAACATTATAATGACATAAAAACCAATTAGAAATGAATTCTCCCAAGCTGACGATTTGCGACACCAGGGAGGACCTTCCATGCCAGGGTCTTCATCAGCAACGGAGATGATAGTCCTTGTGAAACAGCCCAGGGCCTGCTATCCACTAGCTTTTCATGTAAAAAATGAATAAATAATAATTCAGTCAGAATTAGAGAGTCCAGAAATAGAGATCCACTTCATTGACTTAAACACAGTGTCCACGTGAATTTATCGTCCAGTCAGAGAATCGACAGCCCTGATTGACCAAACGATTTGACATGGCCTGGCCACCTACATCAAACCAATCGGAGAAGAGGTGAAAGGACAGCTTATTGTCAAATTGGGTACATGTGACCGAAAATACGGCGTGATCGCCACACGTGATCGGAAACAGTGAATTTTGCAAAAATCACAGGTTATTGAATTCCGACCTATTCCTTCTTTTTCCTGTTGTTTCTATGAGAAGTCAAGGGGGATTGTCACTTTAAAATCGTCTGAAGTGCATTTCCCGGTGTTAAAAGCAACCATAGAACAAAGATCAATGGGGAATAGCCGCAGTTTACTCATTTTACAGAATAGTGGTGGTACCATTGTTCTGCGTTCAGGTCTGGCACTCCAAGTGCGTTTCAATAGGATCAGCTGGGAGTACCACAAAAATGCAACGTGCGTACATTTAACACACATCACACTACGGCGAACATGAGATGGATCAACAAAGCATGAGCCTCCATTGGAGACTCACGTCTTGTAGACCTGTACACAAAAATGTGTGCACAGCGAGGTGGCCTCATGGGCGTCTGAGTGTCGAGTGGACGTCCATCTATTTCCTTTGTTGTTGCTCCTGTTGACCCATGTTATAGACAGCGTTAGTCTCTTTATTTTTTTTGCTGTACGTAATAAACAATCCAGTCAGGTTCCAAAAGGAATAAACTCAATTTATTGCACATCTACAGCTTTCATAATTTATTGTGTTTGGTGCATCGCATGTTTTTGTTGAAGAAGCTCTGTATCTCCCTCCAACACATGTCCTGCGCTTTGCCGTGTGCCAAGGGCTCTCCACCCCATTTACAAGGCCGATAGAAAGCTGCGACACTTGACGCCGCACATAACGATAACCCAGGTGGCTCCAGTAGGTGTCCAGCTCCTGGGAATGAAAGCACCTGTACGTCCTTTTTACCAAACCTCTCTGCCCTGGCCTTGGCTTCATTGGCAAATTTTAAGCTGTTGAATAGATTGTCTCCTTCAGACACCAAAAATAGGATGGGCCCATTGGCTTTTTCTAGAGGGAGTATGCTGTTAGCATGGTCTGCCATCTTGTCATACAATATGGTATTGGACAAGTCGACGGCTCCAATGTCTGTCACCTGGACTCTTTCAAAATGGAACGGGATTCCTTTCATGTGAATGTCTCCAAAACTCATTGACTCCTGAAGGACAGCGGTGCTTCCATTGATACAAACCGTAGCTTTAACCTGGGGCAGATAAGCAGCCATGGCCAGCGCGATCTCTGCCCCTTTGCTTAAAGACATGATGCCGACTCCATCCCCTGATACCTGGAGGGAAAAGAAACCACCGTAATTGATGAATACTTAGTGCTTTATATTGAATACAATGCATCTGGGCATCGGTGGTTCTAGAGTTAATGAGTCCTTAGGCAAAGCTCAACTGTGAGGCCCCCATTATTGTGCAAAAATGCAGAGATTAAGCCCAAAAATATATAATTAATAAAGTCTTAGACTGCTGTCTGGCAAAACTGGTGTACATAGATGTAGGACTATATTTATGTGGAATATCAGCAGCCACATGAACGCATACAGGCTGTAATTTCATACACACCATAACAAGTGAGGCATCTGTTTGAGTGAGGCATTAGGCGACTACCTAGTTTGCCTAATTATAGAGCCGCCTCTGCACCTGGGTATATATTGTGTCCCAAAATCAAGGTCACCTGAAACTCTTCTGGAGATATGGGAAACAGGTGGCTGGAGTAGGAGTCTCCAGATGACCTTGTCACATCATGAGTGTGTGGCTGTGAGAGGTTGGGTGTGCATTCTCTGCTGCTCTCTCTTTTCACTTCCCTTTGCCTCCATAATGGTCGCTACCCCATAGATACAATGAGAAACCATTTCAAATGGAACAGTTTTCAAACCTGTCATGCTAGTGGGTAGGGATGCACCGATACCGTATACTAGTATCGGTGCTGATACCGGGATCTGCACGAGTACTTGGTACTCGTGCAGAGGCCCCCAATACCGGAAGCCAGCGCTAGGCTGGCTTGCCGTCCAGTTTCTGTGGGGCATTGCTCCTCTGGGTGCTCTTCCTCATTCGAGCTGCCACCGGCACAGGGTTGTAGTTACTGGGCTACAACCTCTGCCGGCGGCTGCTCGAAGGAGGAAGAGCACCCGTAGGAGCCTGGCAGAGCGGGAAGGTGAGCTGGGGCAATATATGTGTGAGGCGGGGGCAATATGAGAGCTGGGGGGGCAATATGTGTGAGCTGGGGCAATATGAGAGCTGGGGGCAATATGTGTGAGCTGGGGTCAATATGAGAGCTAGGGGGGAAATATGTGAGCGGCAATATATTTGAGCTGGGGCAATATATATATGTGTGACCTGGGGACAATATACAGTATATATTTGAGCTGGGTACAATATATATATTTGAGCTGGGGGCAATATATGTGAGATGGGGCAATATATATGTGTGTGAGTTGGGGACAATATATACAGTATATATATATATATATATATGTGAGCTGGTGGCAATATATATATATTTGAGGTCTGTTCTTATTAAAAAGCGGTCACATGTTATTAAATAAAAGTATCGGTACTTGTACTTGGTATCGGTGCATCCCTACTAGTGGGCTTTCTACCGCCACCGTTTCACCATCGTGTTGTTTATACCTGGAGATATAGGCATTAACCACTTGACTACCATGCTCAGGTTAACACAATCTTTAAAAGCTCCTGCAGCTTCCAGAGTTCCTGAGATCGTGGTAACTCAATCTGGCCATAATTTGGAGCAAAGCAAAGGAATTTAGTTTACTGCAAATAAAATGTGTTTGCGAATGGGCTGCAGGACGTGCCCCTAAGACCTCAGCTCGTCGGACGCGTCGGCTGATGAGTAAAACCTTGCTCCGGGATATCCGAAAGATTCCAGATAATATTTGCTCAACTTGTCGTGAATAATTGTTGATTATCCTGCAGAATATAAGTTCTCGAGGTGGCACATATGCCTTTTACAAAACATTTACTGATTCACTACCGAGATCGGGTGTACTGTATCTTCCAAAGCATTTGCAGAAACAAATAGCATTTTGCGTCGCAGCTACTTTAAACTAATACGTTCTCCTCTTACTTTTGGGTTCTGGAGCAAAAGGTGAGCAGCTTCTTCAAAGTATTTGAGATCCACTGATTCCAGGACGGGGGGCAAGTCATCATAAGCAAAATAAGCCAAAGCAAGGCACGCAAACCCTCGACTGGCCAAGAGGCTGCTTCGATACTCCAGCAATCCACCATGAATTCCATAGAGGTCAATAATTCCCCGGAACGGGCCTTCACCTAAGAAACAAAATACATTCCATTCAAAGAAAAACGAAAGGAAATGTAATTGATTATTTTTTTTTGTAACAATGACATCAAAGCCCATGCGTTTATTGATTGGTGGGCAAATCTTGGGGGATATTCCGTAGTTGTCTAGAAAAAGGAGACGCATGCAGATTTTTTTTCCTTACCGTATTCCAGGGTAGGCTCTTTGTTAGTGACTTGCCTTGGAACGAAGCTAGTATTGGCTCATGGCGTCCATAGGACTTCAATGAGCCTTGCGCGCCCCGCAGCAAGATTGCTCTCGTGACATAGTGCAGCGTCGCGGAAGAATTGCAGAGGGAGGCTAAGAACTATAGGGTCTATTCAAAGAAAGGTGAAACTCAGGAGAAGTGAAAATTCTAGGTCAAACTAGCCAAACCAGAAAAATTCTCCCATTTAACTCGCTTTCCGAATTGGCTATTTGGTCTAGATTGTTCTCTTCTGCCAATTCTCCTGGTTTTCACCTCTCTCTCAATAAGCCTGTATTTGTTCCCGGAGAGAGGACGCATTGGATCGCACCACCCTCCCCACTGCGGGACGAGAGGTGAGTATGGGATTTGATGGAAGGGGTTTCATAGTGTGTTACGTGATTTTGCAAATGCAAAATAAGTTACTAACATCAACTTTTAGGAGTCGGTATTTCTCAGTTAAATACTGTCTCCCTGGTGGAAGTGCAGACTAGCTTTGGGATATCTTGTACGTCCATGCAGAGGTGCATATTAACATCTCCTTTGCTAAGTATAGGAGGTGTTAGGTCACACAGGGAATCGCACCACTCAAGCCGCAAGCCCAGTTTGTGGTATGAGTGCAATAGCATGATGAGATAACTACAGGAGACAGTTACAAGTATTTATAAAGCACCTACAAGTTCTGCAGCGCTGTACAGCGGGAGAGACAGAATAACAAATACACATACAAGTTAAACACACAGAACAGAACGACAGAAGACCCTGCTCGAGAGCTTACAATCTAAGAGGAGGAGACACACTAATGGAGTGTAAATAGCAGAGTGTGTGAAGTATCGAGGTGCATGTGGGCTGTATGGGAAGATGGAGCAAGAAATGAACAATGGGGGATTATGGAGTGAGCCGTTAGGCTTCTCTAAAGTAATGTGTTTTCAGAGACTTCTTGAAGGACTGGAGAGATGAGGAGAGTCCAATATTGCGGGGGGGAGGGAGTTCCATAGAAAGGGGGCAGCTCTGGAGAGGTCCTGACCGCGAGAGTTGGGGGTGCGGTTATATAACATCAGATCATTGGCCGAGCGAATGTGACATCCTGCGCCCCCGCTGGCAGAGGTGGGCATTGCCAGTGATTATTTGGAAATTCAGTTCCTTTTCCTGGACACTCACCTGGACTCAATTGCTCTAATGGACCTTTGTATAAAGGCAGGCATCACCCAAAGAAGGGCGCTGCCTCATTCTGTTCTCAGTCTGATCCATGCTCTTAGTGTGATTTGATCTGTGATTCATTCTGATTCAAGCCCCATTGTACTCCTGATTTCTGTTTCATTGCTTTAGCAGTTCTGGTAATGTTTTTTTTTTTTTTTGTATATCCTGTCTGTCCTTAGGTCACCTCTCTGTCAGGTATCGGTCCTGTGTATTCCTAGCCTAGTTCTGTTTATGTCTGTCTGATTATAGTTACCCAGGTCCTTTGTTATTTCTTTGTTAATGTTTATCTAGTTCAGTGTATATTTAGTTCAGGTCTGTTTCTATGCTTTATGTTTATGTTTTGCTAAGTTCTCTGGTTTCTAGTTTCATGTGTATTTAGTTCTGGATCTTCTGTCTGTTTATATTGATTTCTCTTTTTCTTAGTGTTGTAAATAAATTCCTTTATTTACTCTTTTTCACGCTTCTTGTCTAGTCACTGCAAAATAGCTCACACCCTCCTGTCCATGTCTAGTCAGGTCCCCTCCAGTCGCTACAGCGAAGTGTTCGGGACGGAATGTAGCTGCTAATAAGGGACACTTGGTTATTGTGGAATGTTACCAACAACTATGGAATATGTCCCCTCCCTTATTTCACTTGAACAATAGAAAGACCAGGCCTCAAAATTTCCACTCTCCTGCTCGCATTTGGAGAGTGGAAATTACATGAGGGCGAGTGGAAATGCAGATGCAGGCAGGGCAGGATAAGGGTAAGGTGGGGCAACTAGTGGCGAGTAACTCTTAAGGCCTGGCTAGTAGCTTGGGACCTGAAATTTTGAGCCCTGGAAAGACATTAGTATTTCGTCACATTAAAGACATAAATTTCTTACCTGGAGGGAGGAAAAGAGACCCTCGAACTCTCCCTTCTCTAACCTGAAGTCTTTGCACCCCAGGAGCCACATACCAGATTTCCAGGATTCTGGTGACCACAGGAGGATCTCTAAGAGGTTGATACACCTGCACACCAAGGTACAGCTCCAGATGGATATGAAATGGACTCATCGTATCGCGTTTGATTAACTTTACGAATGGAGTGGTGGGACTCAAAGTCCACAACAGACCCATGGGGTAAACCCCTTGAACGTCTCCCCCAATGGCAGCGGCGTGGTCCAGGTCTACTTTACCCTCTTTGTCACTCTTGTAAAATGCTCGGGAGTGGAACAGGTGTCCTTTCTCATCCTTTAACCAGGCTCTGAAGGTGATTAGGTGTTTCGGCAGGAGACCCCATGCATGGATCTTCACTGGTTCATCTGCAAGAGCAACTTCAGGTGTGATCGCAAAATCAGCCATTTTTGTAGATCAATGATGATACGAAAGATCTAAAAAAATTGAGAGAAATATGAAAATGGGATTGAGATTATTAAGTTTTACTCGGTTTACATTGAGAAACACTCGGCTTTGAAGCCTGGTCAAAAAATGATTCTGCGCCTATGAAAAAGATACTCTTATTCAGCAAAATCGGACGCCCGTTAAAATAGTCGACATCCAAATTTTGATGCCTCATTATCGTCCGCATCGGGATTCTGTATTTTAGGTCAGTCATTTTTTCCTCATTTCATGATAAATATAAATTCAAGAATGTTATTCAAAATAACCACGTTTTAAGATTAGAACAACGTACTGATAAGTAGGGATGAGCTGTTCGGTTCGATCAGTTCGGAGTTCGATTCAAACTTTGGCCGTTCGCAAGTTCGTGAACTTCAAACTTTTTGGCATGTTCAGTTCGAGTTCGAATTTTTTTTTTTTAAAAAAAGTATAAAAAATGCTTAAAAAATACTAAAAAATCTAGAAATAAAGAGACTCTTTACTGCAGAATATTATAAGCAACGGTTTATTAGATATTGAATTAACAAATAATGTCTACGTGCAAAGATTCTCACCTCTAAATGACCTGTGTTCTCAAACAGCGTAAACAACAGGTGTTTAATTAGTGTTTGGAAATAACATGTGCTTTTAATTAGTCTGGTCTGATGAATTTGATACATTGTCTGTAGACTGAGGGACTGAGGGTGTGGTGTCTCCTGATCTGGACATGTATCAAACAACACCTGTGCTTCTGAGAAGTGTTCATTTCTCTACTAAATCTTCCTCTGATATGCTGTTTAACCCCTTAACCCTGCATATCACTGCTGTGTGCTCAGCTCATTTTTACCACTTTCGCTCATCCTGTTTAAACGCGATTTGAAGCCACATTTTATTAAATGACCCAGACATATTAGATATCGCTCTTTCCGTCAGACTCCGCAGATTCATAATATATAATTTTTTTATGTATACGTCATGTCCTGCCTGTATATTATGTCAATAAATGCAATAAAAATTGAATTTTTAATCATCTGCAGTGTGTAAAGTGTTTTTTTTCACATTTTAGCACATGAGCGTTTGCGGTTATGTTTTCTATGGGGTGCGCTTGTACAAAAATTAGAAATGGGGACTTGTTACATTTTGTGGGGGGAATTACGTGATTTATAGCAAACACACCACATAGAAAAAAATCATTAGTGAAGCATCCTTGTTCACATTATAATTGAAATGTGAACAATATTGCTGCATTAATAAAAATAACACACAAAAAATACATGTTTTCTTTTTTTTACTTTATACCTGGTCATGTTGGGTATCATGCTCAGGCCTATCGATTGACACCCTCCATGACCCCCTAGCTGCCACGGTTCTGGAGATATCGGGGTTCAAATGAACCCCCTATCTCCACCAGGGGATTCCGGGCAGCTAGGGGTTCCCCGGCTATCTGATGTCAGGCAGTGAGGGGGGACCCGGGGGTGGAGCCACCATCCAAGATGGCGGCCCTCACCGGAGCTAGGCCGCACTTTGGCGCCGCAAGGCATCTCTATACACAGCCTCACAGCATCTCTATACACAGCATCTCTATACACAACCCCATCAGCATCTCTAAACACAGCCTC
This sequence comes from Leptobrachium leishanense, assembly GCA_009667805.1. NCBI lineage: Eukaryota > Metazoa > Chordata > Amphibia > Anura > Megophryidae > Leptobrachium > Leptobrachium leishanense. The sequence goes on from CM019063.1 coordinate 41,147,261, forward strand.
ACAGCATCTCTATACACAGCATCTCTATACACAGCATCTCTATACACAACCTCACAGCATCTCTATACACAGCATCTCTATACACAACCTCACAGCATCTCTATACACAGCCACACAGCATCTCTATACACAGCCTCACAGCATCTCTATACACAACCCCATCAGCATCTCTATACACAAACAGCATCTCTATACACAACCCCATCAGCATCTCTAAACACAGCATCTCTATACACAGCCTCACAGCATCTCTATACACAACCTCACAGCATCTCTATACACAGCCTCATAGCATCTCTATACACAGCCCCATCAGCATCTCTATACACAGCTTCACAGCATCTCTATACACAACCCCATCAGCATCTCTATACACAGCCTCACAGCATCTCTATACACAGCCTCACAGCATCTCTATACACAGCATTTCTATACACAACCCCATCAGCATCTCTATACACAAACAGCATCTCTATACACAGCATTTCTATACACAGCCTCACAGCATCTCTATACACAGTCTCACAGCATCTCTATACACAACCCCATCAGCATCTCTAAACACAGCCACACAGCATCTCTATACATAGCCTCACAATCTCTATACACAGCCTCATCAGCATCTCTATACACAAACAGCATCTCTATACACAACCCCATCAGCATCTCTATACACGGCATCTCTATACACAACCCCATCAGCATCTCTATACACAGCCTCACAGCATCTCTATACACAGCATCTCTATACACAACCCCATCAGCATCTCTATACACAAACAGCATCTCTATACACAACCCCATCAGCATCTCTATACACAAACAGCATCTCTATACACAACCCCATCAGCATCTCTATACACAGCATCTCTATACACACCCCATCAGCATCTCTATACACAACATCTCTATACACAACCCCATCAGCATCTCTATACACAGCATCTCTATACACAACCCCATCAGCATCTCTATACACAACCCCATCAGCATCTCTAAAAACAGCCTCACAGCATCTCTATACACAACCTCACAGCATCTCTATACACAACCTCACAGCATCTCTATACACAACCTCACAGCATCTCTATACAAAACCACACAGCATCTCTATACACAACCCCATCAGCATCTCTATACACAACCCCATCAGCATCTCTAAAAACAGCCTCACAGCATCTCTATACACAACCTCACAGCATCTCTATACACAACCTCACAGCATCTCTATACAAAACCTCACAGCATCTCTATACACAACCCCATCAGCATCTCTATACACAGCATCTCTATACACACCCCATCAGCATCTCTATACACAACATCTCTATACACAACCCCATCAGCATCTCTATACACAGCATCTCTATACACAACCCCATCAGCATCTCTATACACAACCCCATCAGCATCTCTAAAAACAGCCTCACAGCATCTCTATACACAACCTCACAGCATCTCTATACACAACCTCACAGCATCTCTATACAAAACCACACAGCATCTCTATACACAACCCCATCAGCATCTCTATACACAACCCCATCAGCATCTCTAAAAACAGCCTCACAGCATCTCTATACACAGCCTCACAGCATCTCTATACACAACCTCACAGCATCTCTATACACAACCTCACAGCATCTCTATACACAACCTCACAGCATCTCTATACAAAACCTCACAGCATCTCTATACACAACCAACCCCATCAGCATCTCTATACACAGCCTCACAGCATCTCTATACACAGCCTTACAGCATCTCTATACACAGCATCTCTATACACAACCCCATCAGCATCTCTATACACAAACAGCATCTCTATACACACCCCATCAGCATCTCTATACACAGCATCTCTATACACAGCCACACAGCATCTCTATACACAACCCCATCAGCATCTCTATACACAGCCCCATCAGCATCTCTAAAAACAGCCTCACAGCATCTCTATACACAGCCTCACAGCATCTCTATACACAACCTCACAGCATCTCTATACACAACCTCACAGCATCTCTATACAGAACCTCACAGCATCTCTATACACAACCAACCCCATCAGCATCTCTATACACAGCCTCACAGCATCTCTATACACAGCCTTACAGCATCTCTATACACAGCATCTCTATACACAACCCCATCAGCATCTCTATACACAAACAGCATCTCTATACACAACCCCATCAGCATCTCTATACACAGCATCTCTATACACACCCCATCAGCATCTCTATACACAGCCACACAGCATCTCTATACACAGCCTCACAGCATCTCTATACCTAACCCCATCAGCATCTCTATACACGGCATCTCTATACACACCCCATCAGCATCTCTAAACACAGCCTCACCGCATCTCTATACACAGCCTCACAGCATCTCTATACACAACCTCACAGCATCTCTATACACAACCCCATCAGCATCTCTGTACACAACCTCACAGCATCTCTATACACAGCCCCATCAGCATCTCTATACACAGACAGCATCTCTATACACAGCCCCATCAGCATCTCTGTACACAGCCTCACACCATCTCTATACGCAGCCTCACAGCATCTCTATACACAGCATCTCTATACACAGCCCCATCTGCATCTCTATACACAACATCTCTATACACAATCCCATTAGCATCTCTATACACAAACAGCATCTCTATACACAACCCCATCAGCATCTCTATACACGGCATCTCTATACACACCCCATCAGCATCTCTAAACACAGCCTCACCGCATCTCTATACACAGCCTCACAGCATCTCTATACACAACCTCACAGCATCTCTATACACAACCCCATCAGCATCTCTGTACACAACCTCACAGCATCTCTATACACAGCCCCATCAGCATCTCTATACACAAACAGCATCTCTATACACAGCCCCATCAGCATCTCTGTACACAGCCTCACACCATCTCTATACGCAGCCTCACAGCATCTCTATACACAGCATCTCTATACACAGCCCCATCTGCATCTCTATACACAACATCTCTATACACAATCCCATTAGCATCTCTATACACAAACAGCATCTCTATACACAACCCCATCAGCATCTCTATACACAGCATCTCTATACAGAGCCTCACAGCATCTCTATACACAACCTCACAGCATCTCTATACACAACCTCACAGCATCTCTGTGAACCCTCAAATGAACCCCCTATCTCCACCAGGGGATTCTGGGCAGCTAGGGGTTCCCTGGCTATCTGAAGTCATCACGCTATGCGTGAGGACGTCAGGCAGTAAGGGGGGACCCGGGGATGGAGCCGTGATCCAAGATGGCGGCCCCCACCGGCGCTAGGCCGCACTTCGGCGCCGCAAGGAGCCGAAGTGCGACCCGGTGCCTAAGGGGTTAAATTCAGGCATCGCTTAACAGGGGAGACTCTCTCCCGAATGGATCCCCCCCTCCCTTCCAGGCGATCTCCCGGCATCGCCAGGTGGTCACCTGGAAATGACATCATCGCGCATGGCGCAATGACGTCATTTACGTAGGGAGGAGCTTGACTTCAGCGTCTGAGGACGCTGAAGTCAGAACGCCGCGGGACCCTGGACAGAGAGGTGAGTATCTACGCCGGGGGTCCCGCAAAGCTGATGACGTGACACGTCCTCCTCAGCATACAGCGGGAGTAACTGAGGACGTGTCCCACACATCGTCAGCAGTGAAGGGGTTAAAAACGTATTTTTTTTAAAAAAAAAAATTTGTCCTTGTTTCCTTTCCCCCAGGGCACTACCCGTACCCGGACATTGTTTCTAAATGTTTCTATACATCCTATAAATCCGCCACTTCACGGGCAGGTTATGGGGACCTCCTAGGCACGATATTTGAAGGAATTTCTTGTTTTTATTTTTAACCCTTATTTCATGGAAAACTCACTGTCTCTTTAAAAACGTTTTTTTTTTACTTTTTGTCCTTGTTTCCTGTCCCCCAGGGCACTACCCGGACCCCCATACACCTTTTATGGCAAATATGTAGCATATATGCCCTCTTGGAGGGCACTCTAAAAACCGAATTTTCAGCCCCATTGACTTGTATTGAGTTCGAGTTCAAATTCGAACTCGGGGGTGTTCGGCTCATCCCTACTGATAAGTCACCAAAAACAAGGAAACCTCGGCGGACATATAATACGCTTTAAAAGTACAGACATGAGATGCAATGTTACCAACTGATCTCTTATCAGGATTATTATCTTGTCTTATATTACTTGGGTGTTTGGGTGGCGTATGTGCGCATTTGGTCTCCTAGGCACCCATGCGTTTGGGGACTCTCTAGCGCAGGGGTCAGCAACCTTGGCTCCCTGTTGTTTTGGGAACTACATCTCCCATGATGCCCAGTCACCCATTAGGCTGACTATTCTGCCTCCCTAGCAAAGCTGTGAGGCGTGGGTGCTTGAGACTAACTAAGTCTGTATTGACCAGTACTCACACGATGAAGTTCGGCAGGCAGCGTCAACTCAGCAGAACTGACACGTAGAAAGATGAATCCGGTTGAAAACTTTAATGATCAGACTGACAATCTTTGTAATAGTGTACAGCATTGCAGGTGGAAAGACCTTAGTTCTGTCCAGCATTGAGCAAAGATGGCTGCTAGGCGACCAGTAATTACCTCAGAATTAAACTGAGCAAAAGGGGTGGAGCTAGCTGGATGCAGCAAGGCTAAGGGAACCCAGCAGGAACAAAATAGCTGTAATAATAATAACTGTAATAACTGTAAGCAGAAAAAGGCAGATTCAATGAATCATGGGGCATGACACTCACTGAGCCACATGGGAAATGTAGTTCCCAAAACATCAGGGAGCCAAGATTGCTGACCCCTGCTCTAGCGTTCTGACACCCGTCGATCCAAGAAATGTCTGGTGCAGCTCTTTTTCATTTGCGACGGACCAAACAACGTCATTATATGGCGTTGGGTTGGTTCCGTGTCTGCCGGCAGTGTGCGTTGCTCATTATTATTTTTTACACCTGGTTGGTGCTAATTCCCCTGCAATGATTGGGTTACAGAGAATTGGACTCCTCATAAATTACGTGTGCACAGTGAGTAAACTTTGTATCCCTTGATAAAGGCGGACTTTCGCCAAAACTTCGGGTACCTTGCTTAGGCAACTTTTTGATGGTTTATTTAGACCTATTTTTTTTACAGGGCTAATTATGGTTCTTTTTGCCTTGACGGTTTATGTTGATACATGTAATTTGCTTATGTAAGATTGCTGTGTTTACTGCGAGAATTCATCATATGCCTTATTTCATGTATTTTTTTTAATTCTTTATTTAGAGAATTTTAAAACGAGTCTCATGTAATCAAACGAGATACGGCCACGCAGGGCCAGTAAACAGGTATCAAACAAGCTACCATTACAGCAGAAAATACGAGGGAAAAAAATATGAGGGGGGGTGTGTAAGGGCACATCCAAGAAGCAAAAGAAATCCACCAGCGGTAGAAAAATGGGGGAGAAACAAGGAAGGCCGTGTACATCTGCAATAGAGAGGCACGTCCTCCAGTGTGGCCAGCAGAACAGTCCGCAAAACTGAGCCAGGGGTGGGAGAAATCAGAAAATAGGGAAGAGGACCAGTCTGCTAGAAAAAGTAAACCAAAAAACACAAGCTATCTCCGCTATATATATATATATATATATAAAAAAAAATGTAGCGACCTTGACCTGTCTGTGGACAGGGGGTGGAAACGCAGCAGCATGTCTCATCCCGGCTGAACCTCCAGCGTGTCTGGTGAGATGCCTGCAACAGCCAAGTCGGTCCAAGCTGTATCGGGATCTCTGACCGTGTATGGAACGTTAGCATAAGTTACTACCAAGGAGCCAGCCACACCCCACCGGTATCGAATCCCCCTTCGGCGGAGGACGGACATCACATCCTGAAATCAGCGACGAGCCAGCGGAGTCATAAACGGGAGAGCGTGGTACAGTGCCAACGTGGCTCCCTCAAACTGCACAGGATCTCGGGCACCCGGGGCAGACATAAGCAAAACTTTTGAGGCCACATCACAGAAGACCACCACGACATCCCTAGGTTTCCCTGCGGGGGCCGCTGCCGCCTTCCGGACACCAAAACGCTGCTCCAACAAGATCCGGTGTATCAGTTGGCAGTCCCGAGACCTGGAGTGCGAGTCAACTCACGTACGGTAGCAGATCCGTAGCGGAGACAGAGTCCGGAATGCCTCTGACCCGGACGTTGCGGCGACGATGCCGTGCCTCAAGCGTCTCCACAGAACGCGTTAAAACCTCCACCTGAGAGCGAAGGTTGTCCACCTGGCCAGATAGACGGGTTTGCTCCAGCTCGACCCCATCCGCCCTTGCTTGTACCACCGTCACCTGGGTCCGGATCACCTCCACCTCAGCTCGGACAGCTGCCACCTCCGGTCGCCACATTTCTCTGATTTCAGCGAGGATCCTGCGAAGGTCTCCCTTCGTAAATGGGAGATCATCATCCTCCACAGTAGTCAATGTAACATCGCTAGTTCCGAGTGTCCCCATCGGGGTTCCCGGGCCCTGCGGTTCCGGAGAGGAGCCATTGCGTTATGAGGCCACGCTGCAAGTAGCAGAGGGTCGCAGATCTTCCAGCAGGTCTCCCTGCAGGAGGTTATGTGCAGCTGCCAAGGTCACCGCGATTGCGGCCCTCCGCTTCTTCTGTGCCCGCTTCTTAGCCGCTGTAGACGCGGGTTGTGACCCCAGCAACTGGGACGTGGGGAGAACCAGGACACTCCAACTCCAGCATCTTGGGGCCAGTAACCGTTCTCCTCATCGGTGGACCCGTAACCCGAAGGAAAGGAGGAGGAGGGGGCTGACGCTCCCTGAGTAGCCTGCCCGCGTGTCATGAAGTCTCTTATGTCCCGTTGACAGGAGCCACTCTTCGAGGGAGCGCTGGGGGGTTGCTTCTTACCCATGCTGGTGGTCAAATCCAGAGAGGCACTGTCCAACTCCACAGAGGCTTCCGAAACTGGCAGAGAAGGTAGGCCCGAAATATAGGCCCAAGCCCTCAGGGAACCGGAATCCACCACCGGGTACACAAGGCAGCACAAATCACGTACCCCAGAGCGTGAGAGATAGTCCGGGGACAATAAGACACGGTTTTGTGGAAAAACGAGCAGTATAAATCGGCAAAAAATTACAAAGGCAACAGGAGCTCTGCAAAACATGGCCGCTCGCTTCCACAGCTAGCTCCGCCCCCTCATGTATTTCTATTAGATGGACATGCTACATGTATTTACACCCATCAGACTTAGGCAGCAACTCATTCTGGCTTCTCCTGAAACTTTTGGAGAACCATAAGTAACATACAAGCACCCCCAGTCCACTCCCAGCCAGCTGCTGTCAAAGTAAACAACCAAACCCTGCAACACCCCCTAAATGTAGCAAATGCCTTTAATGATTATTTTGTTGGATGCGCCACCACTTTGATTGCCAAGCTAGGAAATGACATGCAATCAGAGAGGCCTCATGCAGGTCAGGCCCCTCCAACTGTACAAAGTCCCTGTATCAGACAGGAATTCAGTTTTAGACCAGTGCCTGTCAGTGTAGTTACTAAACTTCTCCGTAAGCAAAAAATGAAATACCAGTCTGGACCTGATCAAATACCAGCAATACTGCTGAAAATCAGTGCGCCAGCAATTGCAAATCCTGTCGCAACCCTAATCAATGAATCACTGGTGACTGGATACATACCCAAACTCTGGAAGACTGCGAGAGTGGTACCTATCCATAAAAGTGGTGACAGTACTTTGGTATCCAACTACCGTCCGATATCGTTGCTCCCTGTAGTGTCAAAAATCTTGGAAAAATGCGTCTACACACAATTACGTGATTATTATCAATATTGGAACTACTTAACCCCGGATCAATCAGGCTTTCGTCCAAATCACTCAACTACAACTGCCCTTCTAAAAGTCTGCAATGATATCCAGGCTGGGATGGAACAAGGAAACCTAACTGGAGCCATCTTCCTTGATTTTGCCAAGGCCTTTGACACAGTAGACCATGGCATCTTGTTAGAAAAACTTAAAAACTCTGGCATTGGTGATCGCACGCTAACCTGGTTTCAATCATATGTATCCGACCGATCACAATATGTATCAATTTCTGGCAGCTCCTCCCTCCCGCTCCCAGTCACTTGCGGTGTACCCCAAGGCTCGATATTCGGCCCCCTGCTATTCACAATATTCATAAATGATCTGCCCAACGTCTGCAAAGCCTAAACTGTACATATATACGCAGGTGACACTGTAATCTATACCAGCAAACCAAATCTCCGGCAGCTGGAAGCCGTGCTGCAAGAACAATTCACAGAGGTAGAAAAGTGGATCAAACACAACAAACTTTTTTTAAATACTGACAAAACTGTAACGATGCTCTTTGGAACAAAACCTAGACTACACAAATTGCAAAATCCCCATTTATGTGTTGGGACAAAATCAAATGGCACGCTGACCACAGTCACTTCTCTCAAATATCTAGGTATGTGGTTGGACCCTAATCTATCCTTTGGCCACCACATCGAAAAACTCGCATCTAAACTTTACCCCAAACTAGGTGCCCTGTACAGAAACAAATCCTGCCTGAGCCCCGCGGTAAGAAAACAGATTGTACAAAACAAAAGATAAATCCAGGTAAAGTATCCATGTAATTGGGCAGACTAGATGGGCCGAAAGGTTCTTATCTGCCGACATCTTTCTATGTTTCTATGTTTCTATGTTTCTACAACAAATGCTTATGCCAGCCATTGAATACGGAGATGTAGTGTATGCAGCAGCCCCGCAAACACACCTTCAGAAACTTACTACATTGTATAACTCCTTCTTCCGCTTTGCATTACAATGTAACTACATGACCCACCATTGTGACATGTTAAAAGAGCTAAACTGGCCATTGCTGGAGTCTAAACGCACCCTTCACCTTTCCAGCCTGGTGTGTAAGAGCATTTCTGGGAAGCTGCCACCCTACCTGAATAGACTGCTTCCCCCAGCAGCTCCGTCATCCTATAACCTCCGATCCAGGACCAGCACCTTACTTGCAATACTACAATACAAAAAGACAGTGGCTCGGTCCTCATTTTCCTACAGAGCACCACAATTATGGAATAACCTCCCAGACACCATCAAATCTTCCCTCAGTCTTAAGTCACTCAAGAGCTCCTTACTAACATACCTCAATACAGAATGCACCTGTAAACATGTAACCTAGTGACTATATTTCCTACATATTTATTTTCTGTTAATCTGTATATTTGTGTTGTTTTTTTTTAATATCTTGCATTGTATTTCTTTGTATTTCTTTTTATATTTTGTATTGAATAAAGATATTTTTTTTATATGTGTGATACACTGTGGTTGTGCCTGATATTTTTGATTTTGCGATGTATTTATTAGAGATATTGGAGGAGTCCTGGTTTTGGGTGTGCAACCAATTCTTCAGTGTGCAGGATATTTTTTTTCTTTGGGTTTATTAGAGCTATGGAATACAACGTATCATATTACATTAAATTTAAGATAATCGTAGACAAGTTTTTGTATCTACTAAGGAAATCAATCCCGTTAATTACAATGATTGTAGAATCAATCTATGAGCCAATAAGCAACAGAATCACTGGACCATGTACTTAATCTACACACTTTATTAATTGTCATTCACAAGCTGTGAGTAATTAATAAGGTCTGTGATTTAAATGCAATCTAATTACATAATGTTGTAACCAAGTAAGACAAAATATACATATCTTTCCTTATACTCACCTCTCCTTACAGGATCTCTGCTTCTGCAATTGCAGCAGTGATGTATATCGAATATATAGGTTTCAGGTCTGACTCTATCCGCATATATGTGTATTAAAATGGCCACGCTCAGTCTCTTTGTTTTGAGTAATTGTCACTTACCCCAGGATTGCAGGGCCAGGATCCTGTTGTTTGGGAGTGGGTGTTCGGATATTTTTTTGAAAGAACAATGTTATTGTCTGTTACTATCTGCTGATCAGATTAGCCTTCCAGTAAACCTGCTCTCAGGAGTGTGTTAATGTCTGATTGTGTTTGATGATCTGTTAATCTTTGTTGTCAGACAAACAATGCCTGTTACCTGTTGTTTTAAACTGTAATCTGTTTGTCAGTCACGATCGCCATCCTCTTAACTCATTTAGAAAGTTTAATGTTCTCACTGTACCTAAATCTAATTAGGTTGCACAAAAACCTCCCCTAGAAGATGTTTTGATTTTGTGAATGTAAATGACCCTGTTTGACTACATAAATATCTGTGCTTGTCCCCAATAAAGCCAGTTCTACTTCAACCCGACATGCAGTCTCGGCTCATGGTGTAGGTAGCAGCTATATACCATTGTTGACCTCAGTTGCAGCAATTATTGTAGGGCAATGACACAAATCGGTCATCGTATTCAGGAATGGCTGATGTGGTTCGCCAGATAACTACGGAAGGCATCACTTTAACAGAGAGACTCGAGTTGACAGTAGGTTTCTGTATGCGTGAATGCAAGCGAGCAAGACTATGCCTGCATATTAGCAAAGCAATGTCATGGAATGCAATGAGTGCTGGATTCTCTTCATCTCCTCTCTGCCAGAAAGTGTAAATCTCCCTTCGTTTGAGTCTAAGGCTGGCCATCCACTGTGTACATATTTGTGCGATGGTGCAATCATCCAAAATCTTTTGACGTCATCCCACCGATGAAACAACATGGAGGTGAATCAGTCCTCTTCCACTGCATCCGACCACCATCGGACAACTACAGATGATTTTTGCTACTACAACAGACTAGCGATCTTCCCATTTTGAAGGGGATTTGTCAGATGAAATCGGATGATCTGAGACAATTTACATGAAAAAAATATCAATTGTATAGTTAAACCACAGTGACACAGCAGGGAAATTGCCCCATAGAGAAGTGATTCAGTTCGATAGCCCATAGAATTCAATGTCAAAAATATTTTCGTTTTTATCTATTTTTATTCTTCCATTTATTCCTTTCATCTGCAGCAAAAAAGCCTTTTCAGTTATTAATATTTTAGACTTTTTAAAGGTATTTTTCTGGATTTTTTTTTTTAGGTAAAATTTGGGGTTCCTATTTTTATATATATATAAAAAAAAGACGAGGCTTCTTTTTCTTCGTCAAACGCAGCTTTTTTTAAAAAAATTCAGAAGCCGGCCGCGTTCAGCGGCCCCTTACAGGGGGCCTTCTATGGGTTATTCAAAGAGCACCGAAATTCTGCCGGTGCTCTTTCGGTTCCTGCACTCCGGGAATCCAATTCCCGCTCCCTGCGGTGAATTCAGCATTCACCTCAGGCTCCCCAAAGTGCAGGTAAAAGCTGCCGACCGCACCCAAAAACCCGACCCAAAAACCCGCCTATCCGAAAGCAAAAAAACACTGCAAAACTGCTGAAAGAAAATCGGACCGATCCAACAACTGCCGAAAAAAAGCCGAACGCACCCGATGATCCGCCGAACACATCTGAAAAAAGCCGCAGAACAGAGCGCCGACCAGCTGCAGAAAAAAGCCAACAAACCGACGAACAGGGTAAAAAAAACAAAACACTGCAAGTTTTTGAATCCTATGGGATTTGCCTGTTTAAAGCTGTTGAATGAAACCACTGAACATCAGGTCATTTCACTGACATCTTGGGGCTGTTCACTGTTCTTTGAATAGTTTAACCATTGCTTTGCGATAGAGATTTCACAGCCGCCGAAGATCACTGTATTTCGCTGGCAATTCGCCTATATTTGGCAAATTCTCAGCTTTTGAAAAGCTGAATGGCCACAAAATTGCACTGTATGGGGAAATTCGCTGTTCGGTGCAATTTCAGGGCTAGATCAGCTCTCTCTGAAAACCCTGATAGTAATTCAAAGGCTCTACTAACAAACAAAGAAATATACATTGCATTCCTTCAAAGTGCTCTATTTGAACTTCTACCTAATATAATTCTATGTGAATATATATTTTTCATAGGCTTGTGCACCGATTTTTTTTTATGTTTCGGTTCGGTTCGTTCGGATTTTGTAAATTTTCGTTTCGACTCGTTTCGGCCGATATCCGTTTGGTTCGGTTTGTTTCCGTTCGTTTTCGTATCGACTTTTTTTTCGTGATTTCGGAAATTTTCGTGTTTTTCGGAACGTCTGTTCTCCTCGTTTCAAAGTGTCTATTCGTTTTGACGTAAACTAATGGCTTTTCGGATACGATAATTATACGATACGATAATTCTGCCGATACGATAATTCTGCCATTGAGATTTCTCATGTTTTACAAGAAGGATACATTGAGATTTCTCTGGATTTCCAGGAAGGATACATTGAGATTTCTCATGTTTTACAAGAAGGATACATTGAGATTTCTCTGGATTTCCAGGAAGGATACATTGAGATTTCTCTGGATTTCCAGGAAGGATACATTGAGATTTCTCATGTTTTACAAGAAGGATACATTGAGATTTCTCTGGTTTTACAAGAAGGATACATTGAGATTTCTCTGGATTTCCAGGAAGGATACATTGAGATTTCTCTGGTTTTCCAGGAAGGATACATTGAGATGGGAATGATACAAAATTTAATTACTGAATCAGCGATATAAAAACTATGTCCGAAATTACTGAAATGGAACCGAAATCAGGAATGGATCGAAAATGAATTTCGATTTTACACATTTCTAGTCCATTCGAAAAGTTTTTGTTTCGGCTCGAAAATTTGTTCGGATCTGCCGTTTTCGGATCCAAAAATATACGGAAAATCGGCCGAATCGGGAAATTTAGTGAAAATTCCAAAATTCCGAAACCCGAAACGCACATCCCTAATTTTTCAGAGATCTAAAATCCCTGACAAAACTAGGGTTAGAACATAGGGTTAGGTTTCTGTTTGTGCTTGTTTTAGGGTTAGGGTTAAGCCTAACATTCTGCTGCATTTTGCATCATTTTTAGGGAACAGATTCTGCCCCTTCTTTTGAAGCTCTCGCCAACAAAAGTAGCAGAATTTGTTACCTAAAAATGGAGCTGCCGGCCGTGCCGTGAATGGTCCTCATGTGCTGCGGCAATTTCCAGTATAAAGGCAGAATGAGGTGTGTGAGAAACAGGACATCGAAACATTGTAGGGTCTATTCAAAGAAAGGTGAAACTCAGGAGAATGACTGGAGAAGTGAAAATTCTAGGTCAAAATAGCCGAACCAGAAAAATTCTCCCATTTATCTCACTTTCCAAATCGCCTATTTGGTCTAGATTGTTCTCTTCTCCTGCCATTCTCTTGGTTTTCACCTTTCTCTGAATAACCCTGCTAGTCTAGAATAGAGCAAGGCATTAAGGGAGTCGTATTATTGCATGAAACTAAACACAAAGGTCATTTCAGCCTGTATGATGATAATGCATTGTCTGACATTGTGCGAGATAAAGGGCACCATCTAGAGTTTCGAACCTTTCATTTCAGCGCTATTTAAGTGAATGATAAACGAAGATATGTAAATCTTCTCATTTATAAATTTTTCATTATTTTATTTTTTTTAAATATCTGAATTAGAACAACATTTATGCAAAAAAATGCCATTTTACTCTACATTTCATTGTGAACCACATATCCCATGCTTCAAATAAATGTTAATTATATATACACTAGTTGTAAAGCCTGCCCGGAGGGAAGTCTAGTGCTGTTGTCGCCAGCTCAGAATCCGTGTCCACATATTTGGTTTTCCAATGTCCTATCCAAGAGTATCTCCATATATAAATGCGTGTGTAACGCATCCGGCGCCCTCCCATCCGCAACAGGAGGGCCAAGTGAGCAGCTGTGATGGGTGCAAATGCAGCTGACAGCGCATAACAAAGGCATTTATATATTAGAGCAGGTTCCTCTTCCCTCTTAGATTGTAAACTCACGGGAACAGGACCCCTCTTAGATTGTAAACTCGTGGGACCCTTTAGATTGTAAGATCGTGGGACCCCTTAGATTGTAAGTTCCTGGGACCCCTTAGATTGTAAGCTCATGGGACCCCTTAGATTGTAAATTCCTGGGACCCCTTAGATTGTAAACTCATGGGACCACTTAGATTGTAAGCTCATGGGACCACTTAGTTTGTAAACTCATGGGACCACTTAGTTTGTAAACTCATGGGATAGAGTGTAAACTCATGGGACCCTTTAGATTGTAATCTCGTGGGACCCTTTAGATTGTAAACTCATGGGACCACTTAGATTGTAAGCTCGTGGGACCCCTTAGATTGTAAACTCATGGGACCACTTAGATTGTAAACTCGTGGTACCCCTTAGATTGTAAACTCATGGGACCACTTAGATTGTAAGCTCGTGGGACCCCTTAGATTGTAAGCTCATGGGACCACTTAGATTGTAAACTCGTGGGACCCCTTAGATTGTAAACTCATGGGACCCCTTAGATTGTAAACTCATGGGACCCTTTAGATTGTAAACTCGTGGGACCCTTTAGATTGTAAGCTCATGGGACCCCTTAGATTGTAAACTCGTGGGACCCCTTAGATTGTAAACTCGTGGGACGCCTTAGATTGTAAACTCCTGGGACCCCTTAGATTGTAAGCTCATGGGACCCCTTAGATTGTAAGTTCCTGGGACCCCTTAGATTGTAAGCTCATGGGACCACTTAGATTGTAAGCTCATGGGACCCCTTAGATTGTAAGCTCGTGGGACCCCTTAGATTGTAAGCTCCTGGGACCCCTTAGATTGTAAGCTCATGGGACCCCTTAGATTGTAAATTCCTGGGACCCCTTAGATTGTAAACTCATGGGACCACTTAGATTGTAAACTCATGGGACCACTTAGTTTGTAAACTCATGGGATAGAGTGTAAACTCATGGGACCCCTTAGATTGTAATCTCGTGGGACCCTTTAGATTGTAAACTCATGGGACCACTTAGATTGTAAGCTCATGGGGACAGGCTCAAGGTGGTGGGGTGCCCAGTTGCAGGGAGGCCAATACTTACCTTGTTCCAGCGCCGTGATCAAGTCCCCAAGTCTTCGCCGCGCGGGTTCCGGCATGCAGCGCCCAGAGCCTCCCCTGCACAAGCCGCCGGGGCAGACTCAGGGCAGGGGTGAGGGCAGGGGTGATCCGCGAGGGGTAACAAAAAATGACAAAAAATTATCTGTTGGAGAGGCGCTGTGTGCGTGCCTCTCCAACAGATTTTTGTGGTCCCTCGCGCACACCGGCTGGAAATCACAGCACGCATGCGCAATGCACAAGTAGCCTTGCACATGCGCATTGCGTCCGCCGTCTGCGGCGACGGATGCAAACGTTTTTATTGTCATAGATATATTATTTTTTTTTAAAAATGGGCTGGTCGTTTAAGGGGGTAATAAATAAATAATAGAAGTAATATACAATACCTAATTATACGCATTCACTGCTGGTTGTTTTTCCTGTTACCTACAACAGATCAGATCATAGCAAACTGTACGAACCTGTAAAAATAAAAAGCCTCTCACCTGTCACCCAGCCACAAGATATTGGCGTTGCCTTCTTTTCCTGGTGCCGTTGGAGTATGGATTGTGTAGAGAAATTCTCGGAGGTGTCAGCTGAGTTTAATTAAGTAAATTAAAGACTATATTCTGAGTAAATGACGCCAGGCCGGGCACCTGATGCGGGGGGGGGGGGTGATCTCCGCTCCTCTGTCACCTGATGGCTGTTGGTATAGATTAATATCAGTGGTTCCCAACCGCTGTCCTCAAGTACCCCAACAGGTCATGTTTTCCAGATATGTGAAGCACAGCACGGATGATATGATTTGCTGCTCAGTGATTGCAGGATTCAGTCTGCATTTCCTAAGGTGATCCTCAAAACCTGACCTGTTGGTGGTACTTGAGGACCGCCGTTAGGAACCACTGTAATACATACATATCCACGGAGAGACAATAAGATCTTCTAATTAATGAATCAGTCTTTTGTTACAGTTACACGGTTACAGTTACAAGTACTTATTGTCATGCCCCATATCTGCAACCATCCTCTGAACCCCTGGCAGCACTCTTCCTGCGCTGCTCCTCCCCAGAACCAGCATTGGTAATGGCACACAAACAGTTAATCACTACCACATGACACTCACATTCCTGAATAAAGGGCTACGCCCCATTCCAAGCCTCATCATTGATGCTCAAAACCTGACAGAGTAAAGTTGTCAGGATCTGGGTCTGTTCCAGCTACATGAAAAGTGCTGCCCTCATGCTCAGCACTAGCAACCAGTACTCTCACAGTTAACCAAAGTAACACACACCACACCCCTACCTGTCTGAATAAAGTTCCACTCCCCCTTCACACAATGCTTCTGCATTGTAGGCTTGTGCACCGATTTTTTTTTCGGTTCGATTCGGTTCGATTTTTCGGATTTTGAAACTTTTCGATTCGGCTCGTTTCGACCGATTTCTGTTTCGATTCGGTTCAGCTCGACTCGTTTTTCGTGTACTTTTTTTTCGGAATATCGACCATTTTTCGTATTTTCGTGTCACTTAGCTCGTTTTTTGTATCGACTTTTCGTGATTTCGGAAATTTTCGTTTTTTCGGAATTGTACATGTTTTCGGAATTTCGACCATTTTTCGTATTTTCGTGTCACTTTGCTCGTTTTTTGTATCGACTTTTCTTAAGTTCGGAAATTTTCGTTTTTTCGGAAAGTCTGTTCTCCTCGTTTCAAAGCAATAAATTTCGATTTGACACACTTCAAGTCCATTCGAAAATTCCGAAAATATTTCGTTTCGGCTCCGAAAACTTTTCGGATCTGCCATTTTCGGATCTAAAAATTTTCGGAATTTCGGCCGCATCCGAAAACACGAATTGGGACATTTCGTGAAAATTCCGAAATTCCGAAACCCGAAACGCACATCCCTACTGCATTGTCACTCCTGTGCTCATTGTATCAAGCTATACTCTGACCTACTCCTGCAACTACTGTGTACCAGACCACCTGCTTCGCCTACCGGCTGCCGAACTCTATCAGCCATTGACCCATGGATCACCCCCTGACTACTCTATCTGGAATACCCTCCTATACCGCGCCAGGATTAAGGTAGCCTTTGTCTATTCCTGCACACTGGGCTCAGACCCACCAAATCCCTGAACATGGGCCTCACCATGGCTCACTCCAGGTGCCACCATTACAGAATGCAGAAGCCCACTACTGAGCCCGCAGGGATTCTATCAGCCCTAGGGATGTGCGTTTCGGGTTTCGGAATTTCAGAATTTTCACAAAATTTCCCGATTCGTGTCTTCGGATTCGGCCGAATTTCCGAATCGTATCGGACCTGAAAACCGACAGATCCAAAACGTTTTCCGAGCCGAAACGAAAAAAATTCGGATTTTTCGAATGGACTTGAAATGTGTCAAATCGAAATTTATTTTCGCTCTATTCATGATTTCGGTTCCATTCGTGATTTCGGTTCCATTTCGGTAATTCTGGAAATCGTATATTTAACTATTATCGGTTATATCGCTGATTCTGTAAATTTTGTATTTGTAAATGCGTATCACTTGTTTCTTGTGGCATTCGGGTCAGTTTAGCGTTTTTTAAATCGTTTTGTTCATTTTTTTTGAAAACAAACCAAAAATTAATTATAAAAAAATATCTAAAGTATAAAAAAAGTAAACCATAGTAGTTTACGTCAAAACGAATAGAGTTAGACACTTTGAAACGAGGAGAACAGACGTTCCGAAAAAAACGAAAATTTCCGAAATCACGAAAAGTCGATACAAAAAACAAGCAGAGTGACCCGAAAACACGAAAAATGGTCGATATTCCGAAAAAAAATGTATACGAAAAACGAGCCGAACCGAACCGAATCGAAACAGAAATCGTCCGAAACGAGCCGAATCTAAAATTTTAAATATCCGAACGAATCGAACCGAATAAAAAATCGGTGCACAAGTCTACCAGCCTTGAAGGACTTTGAATTTCAGCTGTTGGTGTTGCTGGAGGATTTCTGGAATGTAAGAGACACTCTAAGAAGAACCTCTCCCAAGGTGCGTGTTCTTCCTGGGAAGACAGCTAAAGGCCCGCTGGCTCCTGAAGAACGTACCCGGAGACAGACCTATAACCTCTGTATGTACTGTGGGTGTTCTAATCACTGGCTCTCGAATTGCCCACTGAGACCTCCCAAAAGGCTAGCTCCCATATCCGAGCCTGCTAAGGTCTCACGGCAAACTCTGGTGCAAAAACCTGCTACCAGAAAAACTATGGTGCCCAGAGATGCACCGTGACCCAAGTTGTCTGTACCTATACCCACACCCACCCCCAGGAGACCTCCGGTTCCCAAGCCTGCTCCCCGAAGGCCTCCTACATCAAAACCTGCCCCAGAGAAACCAGAGATGTGAAACCTCTGGTGAACTATGCCAAAGAGGAGGAAGAACCTGAACTGAAACCACAGTACCTGTGGAGTTAGACCATCCAATCCCAATGGATTTTATGACTATCCAGATTCCGGGTGTGACTCCCATAACTCCCAGGCAGCGCCTCATGACCGGTGCTGTTTATACTCCTAACCCGGTATCCAGGAATAACCTCTTACCAGAAGATCATGGTCCCTACTGTATACAGGGGACTTTCTCATTTCCGAAATACGCTACAGCCAATATCAACTGCAACCCCATGGGAACAGAACCCCTAACCCAGGAGTGTGTATATGTATCCATTGGGACTGTATTACACAGAGAAGACCTGGCAAGGTTTGAAAAGGCACTGAAGATCAGAGAAGCTGCAAAAAAATTTCAAACAGCGTTTAAATTTTGACCCTTTCAGTCGTATTTTTTTTTTTACCCCATTCGTCAGCTTGTCGGCTTTTTCCGGCGGCTGGTCTGCGTTGTGATTGGCGGCTCGTTGCCTTTTTCTGATGTGTTCACCAGGTTATCTGTGCATTAGGACGCACATTGACGAGGCTGCAAAGCGCGATTCTCCATAGCAGGATCAAGCCTTGCAGCACTGAGTGCACTAACTGCGCTCAGCGAGTTGGCCACATGGGCGTCAGACGGGCGTCGAGTGGAAGGAATGTCCACTCTCACGGACGTTCCTTCCGCTCTTACTACTGCTCGTCTGACCCCGGTCTTAGGTGTTTTTTGAGATTGGGGAACAGATGATAGTCAGAAGGAGCCAGGTCGGGTGGATAGGGTGGATGGGTCATCACTTGAAAGCCTAAGGAAGTCAATTTTGCCACCTGCAGTGTGTGACGAGGCGTCTCCTCTTTTGTTCAGGTGTCGAAAGTTTCGGGATCCGCTTTGCTGCAAACTTTCTCATTTCCAAGTCGTTGTGGATAATGGCACCAACTCTATCTCGTGATATTCCCAGATATGTAGCGATACCTTTGGCTGATATTCGGGCGCTCCTCCACGATCATGTCCTGGCTGGTTTTCACATTTGCAGGGACAGAATTCGGCCTTCCACTGGGTTTCTCACTTTCTTTTTTTTTTTATTTGAAATTTTTATTTCTGAACAAAAAGGCCACAGGTCGACTGACCAAAGTGGACTCGCAGGGCCACAACAGGAATAACTCACAAGTATACAAGAGAAGATTAAGTAACTTCGCAGAAAGTCATGACATAAAACTGAATATGTGGTCACTATTACAGGCATAGTCCACAAAAGACTGTATACACGCTGCCTGCAGAAAGTCAAAAATGCAAGGGGGGAAAAAGGAAAACAAGGGGTGTGGTACAGGACGCTGTGGGGGGAGGAGAATGTCTCTCCCGGGTAAAAAAAAAAGAAGAAGGGGGGAAGCCGGGAATGTGGCAAAGGCCAGAACCGTGACTCTCCTGTCACGCTCGCAAGGGAGGCCATGGAGGGGTAGTGTCACGAGGCCCGAGTAGGCGAGGGCCAGGCACGGCGAACATTACCATGATGGCGCACCTTGCACGCACTCGGTATGTGCCAATAAAAAAAGGGGTGGGAGGGAGAGAACTTCACCTCCAGCAGGACAAACACCCGTTAGAGACAAGGATAGGGAGGGAAACATGGCGGTACGTGGGGTGGGGCTGCAGAAGCAGCAACATCACAAAAAAACTAATTTTCAGGGAAGCAGGCGATGTGTTCTTAACAGTGTAGTCTCAGTCTGGGTCGCCGGGGGGAAAAGGAGAGCCACCAGGTCGAGTCGCAGCCTCCTGGCCCGATAAAGTGGGAAGCAGGCCCAAGGACCTAAGATGATCCCCAGCAACATCCGCTGTGGTAGCCACAAGAATTCGTCCATCCAGAGAGGTAATAATAAGGGAGCCAAAGGCGCCCCATTTATATCCGACTGTATGTGCGCGGAGGAGGGCCGTAACCGGCCGAAACTGTCGTCGAGCCGCTAACACCAAAAAGGAAAGGTCCCGGTACACAGCAATGGACGCCTCTTCAAACTGGACCGTCGGTGTGTTCCGTACTGCACGAAACAATGCGGAGGGTAAAGCTGCTTCCCGAAAGGTAATGCGGACGACGCGCGGCGCTTTTGCGGGAGCCAAGGCCGCCTTCCGCACACGGAAGGCTGTGAGGACAGAGTGCCGAAGGTGTTCCACGGGACCCAAAACCACCTCCCAAAAGCATGTGATATAGGGCAAAAGGTCTAAATCCGGTACGGTCTCGGGCACTCCTCAGAGCTTCGCGTTCCTGCGTCTGTGTCTCGACTCCATTGTCATCACCGCAGATTGCAGGTTACTTATTTGCTGTTGTAGGGCCTGCATAGAGGAGGAGGTTGCGGCCTGCGTTCTCTCCATCTCTTTCATGCGAGTTTGCAGGTCTCCTACCTGGGTTTGTGTCACTGCTACTGCCGCCTCGAGGGCTTGGAAGTCTGCCTGCCAGGATTTCCTAGCGTCCTCCAGCAGGGTTCGGATGTCACCTTTTGTGGCGGGAAGCGCATCGTCTCTCGGGCCAGGCAGCACCACATGGGAAACAGGGGGACCGCCGGCCTCCTTCACTGTCAGCGAGTCCCCAGCATCCGATGAAGCTGGGCTCAGTAGCTGACGTCCCAGTCCCGTGCGAGATGCGGATGTCAGGAGTGCCGGGGTCCTCCACCGTTCCGGCGCCTCTACCTTTCTTCCCCATTCGTAGAGAAGTGTCCTCGTGCAGAGTCAGGCGAGCGCCTCCACAACAGGCCTCCAAGATGGCCGCCGATGATCGTGGATGCAGCAGCTCCAACAGCCTCCACCTGAATTGCGGACCCGGTGAAACGTTGGGGGCTTCCAGCCTCTCCAGTGTACTTGAAGGCAGCATGTCTGATGCTGCTCGCTGACCAACACCCGGTTTAAATAGAGACAGGCAGGGAGGTGGCTGCATGAGGCGTGGCTTGAGAGGGGGGCGCGGTCTAGTGAAGGTCTTTAAAAACCCACAGTTCCTTCTCAGCAGTGCCAGATCGTGGTTATCCATACCTGAGCTCCCTGTACCTGAATTCTCTCGTGATTTAACCTGTTATTGACCTCTGCTTGTTTTCTGACCATTCTGCCTTCCGTTGCCCCAGACTATTTTCCTTGTACTACGCTACTGCACTGATATCGACCCGGCTATATCCATTTGACTATTCTACTCTCTGTATTCCTGACTCTGGATCATCTGACTACCCCCGTGTTGCTGACCTGGTTTTGTATTACGACATTGTCTTTGTTTAACCCTTTCTGTCTAGCTAGTATACTTATACCTGGCCAATTTTTAAGGACCAGACAGTTAGGGATTGTTCTACGGCTACACTGTTGGTAGCTTTTTGGCTCTGTGGAGTGTTGGGCTTTAAGGGCTGCGTGGTGGGATCCGGGAACTGTGACACCCGGAGGGGGGAACCAGACAGGCTCCGGGGTTACACCACCTGATGGCCGATGTCCGGACTTCAACTGGAGTAAGTGTCCCGCCGCGTAAGGGTCAAAATAGCCGCCGAGAATGCTGGCAGGGACGGAGCTCTGCAAACGTGCGTGTGTCTCGGTCCGCCGCCGGCCACGTCCCCCGGGTTTCTCACTTTCAACACTGAAATGGCCAGTTTTAAAATTGACAACCCAACGTTTAACTGTTCCAACTGAAGGGCCACTGTCACCCAAAGGTTGGGACATTTCATCATGGATCTGCTTCGCACCTTTTCCTTGGAGAAACAGGAACTTGATTATGGTCCTATGCTCTTCCACATTGAACTTTTCTGGAGATGCAGCCATGTCACTTTGGACCGAAAAAAAAAGGATAAGTTAAAATCATACTCATAGGTAGTTGCTTTTTGCACCATTGAAAATAGACAAATAGGCCAGTAGACCCTGCCATTTACAGCTTCCTAGCTCATCAGCAGCCCCTCGTAGTTCTGGAAACATCTGGGTTCCAAGGTTTGCCATCACTGTCCTTGGACCTACCTAACCATGGGACAACACACAAAGTGGATTCCTGTTTAGTTGGACAGAACCAAGAAGCTCACCCTGACCTCCTGAGACCCTACTACTTCAGGATGAGTCTTTAAATTAAGGAGTAGGAAAACAGTAAGTGCAGCGCTCAATTGGCATAGATTACCTTTTCTATGCACTCAACAGTAGTCCTATATTCAAACAATATTGATCGTATCACCTCTAAAAGAGACACAATAAAATTTATTTTTAGTGCAACACTGTTTTATCAAGATTTTTATTTGGAAAAAGGTGCAAAAAAAACAAACTCACAGAGAGCTTCCCTGGCTCTATTATGAAAGTAGATGGACTCTTTACGGCCGTCCTCAGCCCTTTCCCGAACAGGATGTCTGTGATGATTTCTTTAAAGACAAATATCGACATGGTGTAGGTCGAATAAGCCACAAAA
The DNA here is from genome assembly GCA_009667805.1 of Leptobrachium leishanense. Lineage (NCBI taxonomy): Eukaryota > Metazoa > Chordata > Amphibia > Anura > Megophryidae > Leptobrachium > Leptobrachium leishanense. Next base: position 41,170,004 of record CM019063.1, read on the forward strand.
GCTATAAAATACATATGGTTTCACTCACGTGGTTCTGAGCCTAAGGGAGGCTCTCCTTATTCAGCATGTGGTCGTTTGTACGGTACAACCGAAACCAATAGAAAACTGGTAGGCACTCAGGCATTTTCTGGAAAAAGATTGATTTTAAATAACACCAAGACGCGTTTCGGTAGTAACACAGACCACCTTTTTCAATTGGTATAAATTCACTAAAGTTCGTCATATACGATGTTCTGGGTAGTTTTCTTATTTTCGTCATTCTCAGTATGGTATTTCGAATGGGATTCCATTAAAAAACCCCAAAAAAACCCAATTAAAATATATGGATTAAAACCGCAATTTAAAATCATATCGATACATTCTTTTGTCCAGGCAATTTGCGCGTATATTGGTTTTAAGTTGTGCATATATTCCATATGATCTTTTTATATATAAATACTTATGTCCAAATTATATAGTACATTCGGATGGTAATTCAATCTAATACAGAAAATGATTTCTATACACTGCTTAATTTTAGTTTTATAATGGTCTATATTATTTATTTTTATGTGGATGCTTGTGCGCTTAAGTCATGCATTTTCATACCACATTAATGAATATATCTTAGAATATATCTTAGATTTTATATGTGCAATGTATTTAAAAGGTGCATAGTTATACAATTACATACCACATCAACATGTGTTTATAAACTATACATAATCCAGTACAAAAATCATTTATATATAGGTGCTTATGTGCTTAAACAATTATATAATTTGCATGTTACGTCAATAAAGTGCATTTAACTCACGGGTGTATTTTATCGAATACAAGGATTCTTTATAAAAGGTGCATATTAAACTGAGTCTTTTTTTTATTTTATTTTTATATATTTTTTCCATTCCAATCAATTTTTGTATTAGCATTTTTTTCTAGAATTTGTTAATTCCATGGTGGCTGCTATGGTGGTAATGGTGTAGATATCAGAGAAAAGGAATCACCAAAGGTAAATATATGCTGTACCAGCGCCACCTATTGTGGAGAATATAGATGTGATTGCTAGTAGGGATGAGCCGAACACCCCCGAGTTCGGTTCGTATTCGAACTCGAACTTTCAGAAGTTCGAACTCGAACTCAATACAAATCAATGGGACTCAAAATTCGATTTTTAGAGTGCCCTCCAAGAGGGTATAAAAGCTAGATATTTGCCATAAAAGGTGTATGGGGGTCCGGGTAGTGCCCCGGGGGACAGGAAACAGGGACAAAAAGTTTTAAAAACAACGTTTTTAAAGGGACAGTGAGTTTTCCATGAAATAAGGGTTAAAAATAAAAACAAAAAATTCCTTCAAATATCGTGCCTAGGAGGTCCCCATAACCTATAAGATTAGGCAGAAAGAGGCAAAGCAATTTATAAGAGCGTCCAAAGCACACGCAGAAGAGAAAATAGCTCAGTCAGTAAAAAAGGGGGACAAAACATTTTTTAGATACATAAACGAGAAAAGAAAAGTAAAACAAGGATTAGTTAGATTAAAAACAAAGGAAGGAAGGTATGTAGAAGAGGATAAAAGTCTCGCTGACTGCCTCAATGAATATTTTTGTTCAATCTTTGCAGAAGAAAAGGAAGGAAAGGGACCTCAGTTAGGAGGAAACACTGAAGAGATATTTACATATGAGTTTACAGAGGAGGAGGTTCTACAGCAGCTGTCTGAAGTAAAGACAAATAAGTCAATGGGGCCTGATGGGATCCACCCTAAATTACTAAAAGAGCTCAGTGATGTAATAGCAAAACCGTTAACAGATTTATTTAACCAATCCTTGTTAACGGGAGTCGTCCCAGAAGACTGGAAATTAGCAAATGTTGTGCCCATTTACAAGAAGGGTAGTAGGGAGGAATCGGGGAACTATAGGCCAGTTAGTCTTACGTCAGTAGTGGGGAAATTAATGGAAACCATGTTAAAGGAAAGGATTGTTGAACATCTAAAAACACATAGATTACAGGATCAGAAACAACATGGGTTTACCTCAGGGAGATCATGCCAAACTAATCTTATTGATTTTTTTGATTGGGTAACACAAATAATAGACACAGGTGGTGCAGTAGACATTGCTTATTTAGATTTCAGTAAGGCTTTTGATACTGTTCCGCATAGAAGGCTTATCAATAAATTGCAATCTTTGAGCTTGGATTCCAATATTGTTGAATGGATTAGGCAGTGGCTGAGTGACAGGCAACAGAGGGTTGTGGTAAATGGAGTTTATTCGGCGCAAGGTCTTGTTACCAGTGGGGTACCTCAGGGGTCAGTACTTGGACCCATTCTCTTTAATATTTTTATTAGTGATATTGCAGAAGGTATTAATGGAAAAGTATGTCTTTTTGCTGATGACACAAAGATTTGCAACAGGGTTGATGTTCCTGGAGGGATCAGCCAAATGACAAATGATTTAGGTAAACTAAAAAAATGGTCGGAGCTGTGGCAATTGAGTTTTAATGTGGATAAGTGCAAGATAATGCACCTGGGACGTAAAAACCCAAGGGCTGAATATAGAATATTTGATACAGTCCTAACCTCAACATCTGAGGAAAGGGATTTAGGGGTCATTATTTCAGAGGATCTAAGGGTAAGTAGTCAATGTAATAGAGCAGCAGGAAATGCTGGCAGAATGCTTGGAAATGCTGGCAGAATGCTTGGTTGTGTAGGGAGAGGTTTTAGCAGTAGGAAAAGGGAAGTGCTCATGTCACTGTACAGAGCACTGGCGAGACCTCACTTGGAGTACTGTGTGCAGTACTGGAGACCGTATCTCCAGAAGGATATAGACATCTTAGAGAGAGTTCAGAGAAGGGCTACTAAAATGGTGTACGGCTTGAAGGAGAAAAGTTACCAGAAAAGGCTTAATGATCTTAACATGTACAGCTTGGAAAAAAGACAAGACAGAGGAGATATGATAGAAACATTTAAATACGTAAAGGGAATCCACAAGGTAGAGGAAGAGAGTATATTTAAAAGAAAACAAAGTAGCAAAACAAGAGGACATAGTCTTAGATTAGAGGGGCAAAGGTTTAAAAGTAACATCAGGAAGCATTATTTTACTGAGAGGGTGGTGGATACATGGAACAGCCTTCCAGTTGAAGTGGTAGAGGCCAAAACAGTAATTGAATTTAAGCAGGCATGGGATAGGCATAAGGCTATCCTAAACAAAAGATAAATCCAGGTAAAGTATCCATGTAATTGGGCAGACTAGATGGGCCGAAAGGTTCTTATCTGCCAACATTTTTCTATGTTTCTATGTTTCTATAACCTGCCCGTGAAGTGGCGGATTTCTAGGATGTATAGAAACATTTAAAAACAATGTCCGGGTCCGGGTAGTGCCCTGGGGGACAGGAAACAAGGACAAAAAGTTTTCAAAAGTTCGAATTCGAACTCGAACTCAATGCAAGTCAATGGGACTCAAAATTCGATTTTTAGAGTGCCCTCCAAGAGGGCATATATGCTAGATATTTGCCATAAAAGGTGTATGGGGGTCCAGGTAGTGCCCTGGGGGACAGGAAACAAGAACAAAAAGTTTTAAAAAAATACGTTTTTAACCCCTTCACTGCTGACGACGTGTGGGCTCAGTTACTCCCGCTGTATGCTGAGGAGGATGTGTCCCACAGGTCATCAGCTTTGCGGGACCCCCAGCGGAGATACTCACCTCTCTGTCCGGGGTCCCACGGCGTTCTGACTTCAGCGTCCTCAGGCGCTGAAGTCAAGCTCCTCCCGATGTAAATTACATCATCGCGCCATGCACGATGACGTCATTTCCAGGCGACCCCCCGGCAGATCGCCTGGAAGGGAGGGGGGATCCGTTCGGATCCCTCTCCCTCCCGATCGGGAGGTCCCACAAAAAAAAGCCAGGCACTGCTTAAAAGGAGAGTCTCCCCTTTTAAGCAGTGCCTGGCTTTAACCCCTTAGGCACCGGGTCGCACTTTGGCGCCTTGCGGCGCCGAAGTGCGGCCTAGCTCCGGTGGGGGCCACCATCTTGGATGGCGGCTCCACCCCCGGTTCCCCCCTCACTGCCTGACGTCCTCACACATAGCGTGATGACGTCAGATAGCCGGGAACCCCTAGCTTCCCGGAATCCCCTGGTGGAGATAGGGTTCACAGAGATGCTGTGAGGTTGTGTATAGACATGCTGTGAGGTTGTGTATAGAGATGCTGTGAGGTTGCTTATAGAGATGCTGTGAGGTTGTGTATAGAGATGCTGATGGGGTTGTGTATAGAGATGCTGTGTGGCTGTGTATAGAGATACTGTGTATAGAGATGCTGATGGGGTTGTGTATAGAGATGCTGTTGTGTATAGAGATGCTGTGAGGTTGTGTATAGAGATGCTGTTGTGTATAGAGATGCTGTGAGGTTGTGTATAGAGATGCTGATGGGGCTGTGTATAGAGATGCCTTGCGGCGGTGAAGTGCGGCCTAGCTCTGGTGGGGGCCGCCATCTTGGATGGCGGCTCCACCCCCGGGACCCCCCTCACTGCCTGACGTCCTCACGCATAGCGTGACGACGTCAGATAGCCGGGGAACCCCTAGCTGCCCGGAATCCACTGGTGGAGATAGGGGGTTCATTTGAACCCTGATATCTCCAGGCAACTAGGGGGTCATGGAGGGTGTCAATCGAAAGGCCTGAGCATGGCCTTTCGAATGATATCCAACATGACCAGGTATAAAGTAAAAAAAAATAATAAAAAAATGAAAACCTGTATTTTTTTTTGTGTGTTATTTTTATTAATGCAGCAATATTGTTCACATTTCAATTATAATGTGAACAATGGTGCTGCAATAATGATTTCTTTCTATGGGGTGTGTTTGCTATAAATCACGTAATTCCCCCCACAAAATGTAATAAGTCCCCATTTCTAATTTTTGTACAAGCGCACCCCATAGAAAACATAACCGCAAACGCTCATGTGCTAAAATGTGGAAAAAAAACACTTTACACACTGCAGATGATTAAAAATTCAATTTTTATTGCATTTTTTGTCATAATATACAGCCAGGACATGACGTATACATATAAAAATGATATATTATGAATCTGCGGAGTTTGCTGGAAAGAACGATATCTAATATGTCTGGGTTATTTAATAAAATGTGGCTTCAAATCGCGTTTAAACATGATGAGCGAAAGCGGTAAAAAAGAGCTCAGCACATAGCATTGAAATGCAGCATATTAGAGGAAGATTTAGTAGAGAAAGTAACACTTCTCAGAAGCAGACACCACACCCTCAGTATAGGGTGTTTTTTACAGGGTTATTCAAAGAGAATCGAAAAGTCACCGCACGTTCGGTGACTTTTCGTTCTCTTGAATTCGGGCCGATTCGGCAATCCCGTTTCGGCGACCCTGCGGTGTATTCAGCATGCAACACAGGGCTATCGAAGTGCAGGGAAAAGCTGCCGAAAGCCCGACGAAAACCCGGTGAATGCACGCCGAAAACCCGTAAAAACATCTGGATTAACCCGTCAAAGACGCCGGAAAAACCCGAGCAGGAGCCGATCACACGCAGCGAAGCCGCCAGAAAAAGCCGACACCGCAGACGAATGCAGTGAATAGATTAGGAAAACAGTATGCTTGAATGTTTGAAAAGTGAAACTCTGTTTGCAAAGAAACTACTGAGCGAAAATGTCTGAAATTTACATATAAAATCCAATGAATGATAATAAAAAGGGCTGTTACAGAAAAAATAAGTAAAGTTAAAAAAAAATCCAGAAAAATGCTTAAAATATCCTAAAAAATCTATAAATAAAGAGACTCTTTACTGCAGAATTTTATAATGAACGGTTTATTAGATATTGAATTAAAATGGGAATATTTTTAACATTGAAGCCTATGGGATTCTCCTGAATAAACTTGTCGAATGATGCCACCGAATGGCAGGGCATTAGGGGAACTTTTCACTGCTGGTTTGTGTTCTCTGAATAGCCGAAGCATTGCTTCTCTATGGGAATTTCACTGCCCTCGAACAGGCACCGAACAGGCACCGAATGTGGAGGCAATTCGCCAGGATTTAGCGTATTGCCTGATCTCTGAATAGCCGAACGGCCAAGAAAGGTAATTTAACGCTGATTTTCAGCGTTCGGTTACTTTTCTAAAGCTATTCGGATCTCTTTGAATAACCCTGATAATATTTTTTTTGTAAAAGTGACTTACATATAATAACAAAAGGTGATACATATATTTCTATAGTCCATATATAGTTTTAAGGTGCTTAATATGTCACAATTGTATTGCATCTCAGTAAATAATCCAACTTGCATTGATATAATTCTAATCTTGGTTAATACATATTATATCCCTACAAAATGTGCAATCAAAACGATTAATGTAGTAATTATTTAATATGTGCGTTATTCTTATAAATTAAATATTAAAGTGCATATTTAGTATCTAAAACTACACATGTGATTGTATTTATGTCTAAGTTTACTATACTTATGTAAACGTTAATATGATTAAAAACTAATATCTAAAATTATTCCCATTATTCTTATTGAATTCCCGACTCATATGATTTGATTGTGTGTTTTAAATCAATTTTAAGTCTATATCAGGAATTGACAAATTTCGAAGTCGCTATTAAGCCCCTTCGGTACTAAAGTGTCCAATTTATGAATCCATCTCATTTCAGTTTGATTCAATTTTTTTATATAGTCCCCTCCCCTCCAATCTTTTTCAACCCTTTGTATGCCTATAAATTTGGTATTATAGTATTTACAGCCATTTGAATCTTCATAATGTGCAGGTACAGTATGTACCTTTTTTATTATTCCCAATATTGCTCAGCAATTCTGATATTTAGATTTCTGTGCTCCCCACATATATTTTATTGCATGGGCATAAAATTATATATACCTCATTATTAATATGACAGGTAATAATATCTCTAATTTTATACGTATCGTTTAAATCTGAAAACTCAAGAGATATATTCCTTTTTTGTTTTAATTTCTTACATGGGTTACAGCTTCCACAATAAGAGAAACCTTCCTGCAATTTATAAATGTTTCTATTGATTGTTTCTTTTCTGTGGCTTTGTACCAATATACGCTTAAGATTTTTTACCCCTCTATTTATGAGGACAGGTTTCTCCTTTATAATTCCCTTTAGGTAGGGAACCTGGTTAAGAATGGGCCAGAACTTTTTGATCACTTCATGAATTTCTAACGTTTTTTTCCCCAAAATCACTAACAAAGGGGACTGTATCCATTTTTCTTTCTTTCTTTCTTTTTTATATCTGACCATTTTATTTCTATCCATATTTTTTACTTTTTCCAATGCTAAATCAATAAAATCTTTATTATATCCTTTATCTAAAAAAAACTTCTTTTAATTTTTCTGCCTGCTCAAGAAAAGATGTTAATTCCCTACAGTTCCTTTTTATTCTTTGAAATTGGCTTTTCGGTGTGCTTTCTATTCAGCATTTTTTGTGGCAACTACTTGATTCAATAAAACTATTTATATCCACTTTTTAAAATGGGTTCTTGTTTATACTGTTTCTTCTTTTATGTATATTTCTAGATCTAAAAATGTCACGGTTTCTTTACTATATTGGAAATCCAAATGGATTCCCCAATTATTTTAATTCAGATGTTCAACAAATTCTATTAATGACTTCTCTGTACCTCACCATATTATTAGTATATCATTGATATATCTCTTAAAGATGACCAGGTCTCGCGCCCAGCCACTGCCAATCCCGACACAGTGGGTCTCCCAATATGCATAAAGAGATTGGCATAGCTGGGCGCGAACCTGGTCCCCATTGAGGTACCTGTATTCTGTAAATAATATTGTCCATTAAAATAAAAAAAATTGTTATGAAGTATAAGGTTTATACCATCAACGATAAAATTTCTTTGTTCATCCTTCATATCTGAATTTCTTAAAGAAATTGATCGCTTCACATCCTAATTTATGAGCGATCACACTACAGAGTGCGTTGACATAACAAGTAGCTAAGATGTTACTTGGGTCCCACTTTTTTTTTATGGAATCCCATACGAAATAGCATACTGAGAATGCTGAAAATAAGAAAACTACCCCAGAACATCGTATTTGACGAACTGTGACTGAAACACTAAGGAAAGCAATGATTTTGGAACCTGTGGACAATTGAGAAGAAAATAGTCTGAATAAAGGACTTAAAGCACGTCGTGATAACATATGGGTTAAATGAGGATCATGATTGGTTATGGCAGGTTGGAGACTTGAAAAAAAAGGGAGGAACAATTTAGTGAATTTATACCGATTGAAAAAGGTGGTCTATGTTACTACCAAAACGCATCTCAGTGTTATTTTAAATCAATCTTTTTCCAGAAAATGCCTGAGTGCCTACCAGTTTTCTATTGGTTTCGGTTGTACCGTACAAACGACCACATGCTGAATAAGGAGAGCCTCCCTTAGGCTCAGAACCACGTGAGTGAAATCATATGTATTTTATAGCTTTTGTGGCTTATTCGACCTACACCATGTCGATATTTGTCTTTAAAGAAATCATCACAGACATCCTGTTCGGGAAAGGGCTGAGGACGGCCGTAAAGAGTCCATCTACTTTCATAATAGAGCCAGGGAAGCTCTCTGTGAGTTTGTTTTTTTGCACCTTTTTCCAAATAAAAATCTTGATAAAACAGTGTTGCACTAAAAATAAATTTTATTGTGTCTCTTTTACAGGTGATACGATCAATATTGATTAAATATAGGACTACTGTTGAGTGCATAGAAAGCTAATCAATGCCAATTGAGCGCTGCACTTACAGGGTTATCCAAAGAGATTCGAAAAGTCACCGCACGTTCGGTGACTTTTCGTTCTCTTCAATTCGGTTCCTTTTGCCGATTGCATTTTGGTGACCCTGCGGTGTATTCAGCAAACACCACAGGGTCCCCGAATTGCAGGGAAAAGCTGCCGCAAACCTGACGAAAACTAACCGAATGCACGCTGAAAACAAGCAAAAACATCTGGATTAACCTTCGAAGAGGAGCCGAACAGGAGCCGAACATGAGCCGAATCACACAGAGCCGAAGCAGCTGTGACGTAGAGGAGGCAGTGAATAAATTAGAAAAACCATTTGTATGAATCTGGGAAAAAGAAACGCTGTTTGCAAAGAAACTACTGAGCGAAAAAGTCTGAAATTTTCACAGGAGGTCCAGGGAATGATAATAAAGAGGGCTGTTACAAAAAAAAATAAGCAAACTGAAAAAAAAAAAAAAAAAATCGGACTTTTAATTTTTTTTTAAAAAATTCAGAAAAATGCTTAAAGTATCCTAAAAAATCTATAAATAAAGAGACTTTTTGCTGCAGAATTTTATAATGAACGGTTTATTAGATATTGAATTAAAACGGGAATATTTTTAACATTGAAGTCTATGGGATTCTCCTGAATAAATTTGCCGAATTAAACCACCGAATGGCAGGACATTAGGGGAACCTTTCACTGCTGGTTTGTGTTCTCTGAATAGCCGAAGCAGTGCTTTTTGATGGGGATTTCACTGCCCTCGAACAGGGACCGAACAGGCACCGTATGTTCAGGCAATTCGACAGGATTTGGCGAATTGCCTGCTCTCTGGATAGCCGAATGGCCAGGAAAGGTAACCGAACCCTGATTTTCAGCGTTCGGTTACCTTTCTCAAGCAATTCGAATCTCTTTGGATAACCCTGTTATTGTTTTCTTTCTCCAGTATCTTAATTGTTAAGATTTGTACTGCGTGTTGGTGTGCAGTTCCCCATAGTGCTAGCGATCACAACTACATTTCCCACAATAGGTGGCGCTGGTGCAACATACATTTACCTTTTAAATTAAGGAGTAGTTGGAAAAAAAAACCAGAACGCCCCTAGTTTTTTGTATCCATTACACTGGTCCCTAGCTAAGTGTAACTGAGAGCAGGTGTGAAACGGGGATTTTAACCCCTCACCTGTTGAATGTAGGCTCTGCATGCACTCCATAGACCACATTCATCTCCTGATGGAGAGAGCTGGATCAGACCCTCAGTCATTATATCAGGTTACCTGGAAAATTGCCAATTCGGGAGGCGCTGTTACCGGGTAGTAATGTAAACTGGTTTAAAAGGCTGAACCCTTACGAAAATGGCTGGGAAGTAGGGGGATAGGAAAGCATAGGGTTATTTTTTCTGTCATAAATACTGATAAGATGGAAACGTGTTAAATAAACCATATATCGATTTTACGAACCAAGAGCCGTGAATGACTTTTATTCAAAGATTATATTATCAATACTGTGAGGGGAGGAAATAACATTCAGTGCTGCCATGACATGATCAGGAAAGGTCATGGGGAGAAACTTACTACCTCGCACCACCTATTTTTGTTAAAGAGGTTTCTCCATATATTCAGTTTTCATTAGCCTTTTTAGGGGCTCCTCCATATATTCAGGGTGTGTGGGTGTCTTTTTAGGGGCTCCTCCATATATTCAGGGTGTGTGGGTGTATTTTTAGGGGCTCCTCCATATATTCAGGGTGTGTGGGTGGTTTTAGGGGCTCCTCCATATATTCAGGGTGTGTGGGTGTCTTTTTAGGGTCTCCTCCATATATTCAGGGTCTGTGGGTGTCTTTTTAGGGGCTCCTCCATATATTCATGTTGTGTGGGTGTCTTTTTAGGGCTCCTCCATATTAGGGATGAGCTGTTCGGTTCAGACGGTTCGGAGTTCGACCCGAACTTAGCCTGTTCGATTAGATCGCGAACACCGAACATTTCCGGGTGTTCGCCGCATGCTCGACCACAATGGACCACAATGCATTTTCCCACTGGCCTGAAGCTCGTAATTGGCTACAGCCTTGCACCTGACCACAGGTCTGGTGTAAGACAGCTTCAACAGTATGCCAATCACGGCTCAGAGTCCTGATTGGGCAAATTTTGCCCAATCATGGGCTCACAGAGCTAAGTCCCGCAGCACACTATATAACGTTTCCACGCGCCGATTCTGCACGCATTTCAGAGGAAATTTCAGAGGAGATAGTTGTGTGTTGTTACTGCCGGTCTGCCACGCTACTGGGGGGGTCTGATTTCTACCAAATATCAGGGAATTGAGGTGATCTTCTGTGTCTTGTCACTGTGCCAGCAAGTTTTTTGGGGCTCACTAATTTCTTTAAAACATTTGTGAATTGAGCTGATCTGTGTCTTGTCACACAGCCAGTACCACGCAGTATTTTGGGTGTCACTAATTTCTTTAAAACATTTGTGAATTAAGGTGATCTGTGTCTCATCACACATCCAGTACCACGCTGTATTTTGGGGCTCACTCATTTCTTTAAAACATTTGGGAATTGTTATAATCCGTGTGTTCTCACTGGCTGCCACCCATCAAGGGGTCTCACTGATTTATAATAGATGTCTGAGACTTGTAATCTGTGTCTTGTCACTGGCTGCCAGCTATCAGGGTGTCTCACTGAGTTATACCAGAGTTCTTTAAATCTTTATACCAGAGTTGAATCAGTGTTCTCTATATATTAATCTATATATCACTCACCATGTCTGAAAGAACAAAAAGGACAGGCAGACGCTCCCAGACACAGATAAGAGGGCAAGCAGCCCCTGTGTCAGGAGGCTGTGCCTCTGGTCATGGTGGACGTGGTGCATCCTCTGCAGGGGCACGCTTGTCCTTTCTAACTGGTGCTGGCCGTCTTAAGCAGCAGCAACATACAGAGGACTTGGTGGATTGGCTAACCAGGCCATCCTCATCCTCCGAGTCCTCTGCCAGCCAGGCTTCTAGTGCTTTACAGTCCATCTCAGCTGCCAAAGCATCTAATGCAGCCTCCATGTCCACAGCTACTCCTGCCGTAGCCTCGCTATCACACACGGAGGAGTCAGCTGAATTGTTTGACTACAATGAGAGTGACATGCTGCTTGAGGATGCACAGCAAGTACAGTGCTCTGATTCAATCTCTGAGGTTGAGGGAGTATAATCAACCTAGAGGAAGGGGGTGCCAGTGATGACACACAAATACCTGGCACTCATGTTGCCCCAGCAGCTGCAGCATACTGCCAAGTTGGCTCCAGTGACAAGGAGATAGGGGGTGATGATTACAATGATGATGAGGTCACTGACTCCACCTGGGTGCCTGATCGAACAGAGGAATTAAGTGAGGAAGAGGGGGAGGAGGAGGCACAGCAAACACGAGGCACAACATCCTCTGTGACCAACCGTAGCACTAGCCAGTCCAAGGCATCACATGTCAGAGCTGTTCCGGTGCAACACATGCAGGAACTCTGTTGTCTGGGAGTTCTTGAAGAAATGTGCAGTAGAGCGCAGCGTTGCTATTTGTAATCTATGTCAGATGAGGCTTAAGCGTGGGAAAGATACCGGACACTTGGGTACCACGTGCTTGAGGCGACATATGAACAACTGCCACACATCCCGTTGGCGCAAAACCTTGCGTAGGTCCTCATCTGTCTCTACCCCCACTGTATGTCCTGCCATGTCATTGCCTACAACCTCCACCGACAGGGATGATGCTACAGTAATGGATGTACCATGTCCTTCCTCACAATGTGACATCATCCCAGCAGCTGAAGATTTACGCAGTCAGATTACGTTGCCGCAGCTGCTGCAGCGAAAGAAAAAATATAGTCCCAACCATCCCCAAGCACAGCGTCTAAATGCCAGTTTAGCAAAATTACTCGCATTGCAGCTGCTGCCTTTCCAGCTGGTGGACTCTGCTCCCTTCCGTGAATTTGCTGTACCACAGTGGCAGGTTCCGAAACGCTATTACTTTTCACACAATGCCATTCCAGCACTATACCAGCACGTGGAAGACAATGTTATCCAGTCATTGGGAAAGGCAGTCAGCAACAAGGTGCATGTGACTTTAGACACGTGGTCCAGCAAGCATGGATAGGGTCGTTACATTTCCTTCACGGCACACTGGGTAACTGAATACAGCTGGGAGGGATCCAAGACGGGGCTCTGTGCTGGAGCTTGTTCATCCACCACGCCTCCAGAAAGCTGCTTGTATGAGGTCTGTCTGCTCCACCAACTCTTCTTCCGCCTCCTCTGTCTCTGGCGAAGTGGCAGTTAAACCGACGCATGGCAGGGGCTATGCAATGGCTCAAGCAAAAAAGATGCCATACTGTGCTTGAGCTGGTTTGTTTAGGGGACGGGAGCCACACCGGGCCAGAAATTCTGTCAGCTCTGCAGGGGGCATAGATTGTTAGCACCACGCCAGCTTCAGCTGGGAATGGGCGTCTGCGATAATGGCAGCAACCTTCTCTCCACCCTACGCCAGGGTAAGTTGACACATGTACCATGCCTAGCACACATCCTAAATCTGGTGGTACAGTGTTTCCTAACCAGGTATCCAGGGCTGGCAGAGCTTCTCAGCCAAGCCAGAAAAGGCTGCAGCCACTTCAGACAGTCATTCCCAGCAAGTGTTTGCCTGGCAGAAATTCAAAAAGAATTCCACCTTCCCACAAACCGTCTGATCTGTGACATGCCCACCAGGTGGAGCTCGACATTAGCAATGCTGTAGCATCTGCACAAGCAGCAGAGGGCCATCAATGAGCTCCACCTCCTCCTCCACCTCATGCAGAGACACAATTCCTTTAGTGTTCTGTTGGAGCGCACTCTGCGGGGAATTATAGATGTGGCACTAGAGGCAGAGCAGCAGGAGGAAGAGGAGGCCTTCCCTAGCTCTCAAGGCACCAGTCTTTTCGCAGACAGCTTTCCTGCGGGTCCTCAGATCAGACAGGAGGAGGAATATTTAAGTAGTGGGGCATTGAAGGTGGGGATTCCTCAAGGGAGGGTTTTGTGTGCCCAGAAACCCAAGGACTAGTACGTGGCTGGGAGGAGATCGTGCACGATGGAAGCAAATGCCACCTCCAACCTACACTGCATGGGCTCCCTTATCCTGCAAAGCCTGCTAAAGGACCCCAGGATTTGTGCCATCAAGGAGAGGGATCATTACTGGTTGGCAAGCCTTCTTGATCCACGATACAAGGGTAAAGTTGCAGAGCTCATCCTGCAAGCAGAGGGAGGATGAAACTGCTTGAGTACACTCTAAAAGCGACACTTGGTAACCTACCAGTGCCTGGAAAGGTGTTGCACCTGTGTCACTTTTCACTTGTGTTTGAGGCTGCGGATAATCAGAGGAAGAGCGGTGAAGGCCAGGGCCGCTTGACTGATGCCTTTGAAATTTTTTTAGTCCACGACGCAAAGGGACGTCAAATGTAGGCACCCATTGCCAGCGTCACCATATGATGCATAACGACATTTTTACTTTTTGTCCTTATTTCCTGTCCCCCAGGGCACTTACCTGGACTCCCATACACCTTTTATGGCAAATCTCTAGCATATGCCCTCTTGGAGGGCACTCTAAAAATCGAACTTCGAGTCCCATTAACTTGCATCAAGTTCAGTTTGAACTTTTGAAATTGTTAGTTTAAATGCGAACCGAACACGGGGGTGTTTAGCTCATCACTACTTGCTGGGTGAAGAGAATAAAAGGGAGGGGGCCTGCTGGTTAAAGTGGTGGCACTAGTGCATCAGAACTAGCAGCACTGGAGGTGTCTTTTCAATTTTTTGGTCATCTGTTTGGCTGTGGAAGGGGGCTTTCACTTTCTAGCTGCAGCCAAGTTATTCAGTATTTTTTTGCAGGTATTTCAAATACCTGACCTGATTCTTTTCCTGTTTTGCAGATCATGGGGAGCCCTGAGAGCAGCCAGATCCTGGGGAGCCTTGAATTTACGTAACCTGTATGTTTGGCTCGGATAGTAGCCAGTGCCTCAGCCACTGATCTCCGTCTGTTGCTATCTGCTGATTGGAATGCTGACTGGGTTGTTAGTTTTATGCAGCATCCCCTCTCAGGAATGTGTTAATATTTGTGTATGTTTGAGTGGTCTTTGTTAATCTGCGTTACTTGGTAAACACTGCCCCATTATCTGATCTGGTACTAGCCAAATTCAACTCCCCTATCCAATATGCATTTAACAAATTAACAAATTGAAAACCGTGTCTGCTCATATCAAAAGAAAGGGCAAAATACGTGAAGCAAAAATGGGGCAGAATGTTAGGGCTTGGATTAACCCTTAAAACAAGCATACCTAGAAATTAAAGTGAGGGTTAGTTTAATAAGCCAAACCCTAATTTCTAACCCTAGGTATTTAAAATATTGCTCCATTTAAGCTCCTTGACACTAAAGTCCTGGGCATGAAGATACATCTAAGGGTCTTTTTCAAGATGGGACTTTTCTCCTTTTGTGTTCCTTACACAACTGAGCTGGAGGGGGTCTGTAGGTGGAAGGGAGAAAGTTTGGGCAAGGGACTGGACTTGAGTGGGACAGTTTGTGGGAAGGAACCGGACCAAAGAGCGGGAATGAAAACTCCAGACCAAAAAAAGAGGGAGGGTGGGGTAGTGGCACAGGTCTCCAGCTTTAAGGACAAACCCCAGCGGTATAGTGCCCATACCCAGTTGCAGTATCCCAGGGATTGTTTTATAGCGCTGCTACAGTTGTAAACTGAATAAAACCAACCTGGTTGTGTCTAACAAGCCTAGAACTAAAATCATACTGAGTAAAGCAGCAGTGCGTCTTTTCCGCTCCAAAGCAGAATCTGAGGTTATAACATTTAACTCAGTCTGACTGACCTGTACACAAAAAAAAAAAGATTAAAATCGAGAATAGTTAACTATTCTCCTTGATTAGTTTCAGCCCTGTTTATTAAAAACTGGAAAGAAATGCAAATACTCGCCTCCAAGTCAAATTTTCAAACTTTCATGAAAAAGCCGCAATTCTATGCGTCCAGGAAAACATGGCTAATCTGGCAACCCAAACTGGAAGTCCCGAGCAACGTCTGGTTGGGGACAGACAGGAGTGGCATGCCTGATGTGGTGGGGGAACTAAAACATGGGGAGGAGTTACAGTATATAAGCAGTTTAAGGGTGTGACCAACATCTGACAGCAAGAGGCAAACATTTGTAAAAAAATTAAAAACACATCAACGAATTTCCATGGGACATTTTATTCTCTGAAGAGAAATCTCTGTACAGAAAAAGCACAAGTGCTTCAATAAATTTAACCAGAATGGAACCAGGTATAAGTATGAACAAAGGACATCAAAAAAGTGTGCTGGAGGTTCTCGGTTTATGCTTCAAATGTAGACAGGAAGTTTAGGACGACTTCTTTCATCTTGGCATCTGTCTGTTCGGAGATCTTGCCGTCAGTCCTGGGAGAAAAGCAGACATATCACAAGTCAGGTGCCAGAAACGAGACATTACAGAATACAAGCTGCACATGGCAGTTACACACATTGGTCCATGTTTGACATATTTTACCCAGTGGGACAATGGTCTTTTCATACCTGACTGTGGCAAGGAGCTCCTGGTGCTGACTCTTGACGTGAGCAAGGAAAGCATTCTCGAATTTTGTGATTTTGCTGGGGTCCATTTTGTCCAGGTGACCTCTGACACCAGCATAGATAACTGTTACCTGCTCCTCAATAGCCATGGGCACTGCAGGAAGAAAGGGCATCACCGTTACCTCTCTGAAAAGTAATTTCAGCAAGACCAACACTTGCGGGGTGTAAACGTACCGTACTGTCCTTGTTTCAGCAGTTCAGTCAGACGCACACCGCGATTCAGCAGCTGTTGGGTGGCAGCATCCAAATCTGAACCAAACTGGGCAAAAGCGGCAACCTCACGGTACTGGGCCAACTCCAGTTTCATGGTACCGGCCACCTGTCAGAAACAGGATTCAGATCAGCAATGTTACTTTATATACTTTGATACTTTTGCTGTGAACAGGTACTTCTAGATCACAGCATGGCTTACAGGTATAATGATTATAAAAGGGTTGCACTTAGCCATTAAGTTAAAAAAACTTCTCTAATGGGGAATTATGCACATATGAACCGACATGTCTACCTTCGCAGCCAGGGTCGCTTTTATAAAGCTTTGAGCCCCTAAATGAACCACTGGTCAGGGCTCCCTTTCCAACAGCTGCCAATTTCAGCAAGCCCCTCTTCCAATGCAAACACACAAGCTCATTGGATGCTGTTGTGTTTGGAGATTTCTTTTGGAGAACCTTTCAGGCATTTTGCCTCCTCTACTGGTTACCTTAGAAGGCAGTTTGCCAAATCCCTGGTGGTCCTCAAATAGGGTAAGGAGTATTCCCTGGTGGTATAGCACCGCTACCTGGCGCAGGACATAGTAATGGCTTCAGTAATGCGTCAGTACTCTGGCAACCCAGTTGGCAAGTCCTGGCTGGCATGGTGGGACCCTTAGAACATGTCCCTTAGACTTGCAAAAGGACTGGGGCACCTGAACATCTGAGCTGTCACCACTGATGGTTGACCTGCTTGAAGCATGTGACTAATTCAGGATGTAGGACCAAGTAATGAATCCTGACCATGATCGAGCCCCAAAAAGGTCAACTCACCTAGTGTCACCCCTCTCAGATTGTAAGCTCTTGAGCAGAGTTCTTACTGTTGTGTGTAATGTGCATGCTTGTGTTCTGTATCTCCCATTATACAGCGCTAAAGGAACTTGGCGCTTTATAAAGGCTTGTAACTAACTCCATTCCAGACTTAAATCGCATTTTTTTTGCAAAGACCACCTTGCTTGTTCCTACGTGTAATCTGGCTGGTTAGAGTAAATGTACCAATGCTTACAAACCAGAGCGGTTTTACCAGCTACAGGTTACACACCCCATCTCCTCCACACAGGAGGTGGACAGGTCACTGCACTTATCCATTAGTTGCAGCCCTAATTTAAACTAACAAATTATTTGAATAAAAAAAAAAAAAAAAAAAAACCCGACCAGTTAAAGGATTCATCGGAGAGAAAAAAAAAAAAAAAAAAAGTTTACACTTGAAAGGAATTTTATGTAGAAAAAAAAAACCAATTTGTGTAGGTATCTTTCATATGTACATGCGCAAATTGCGTATCTTGTGTACTTTTCTCACAAGGTATGTGAGTGCTTGGTCAGAGGGATGAGTTGATGCTGCAGGCGCAGCTTAAGCCCAGGTTTGCCTTCTCAAATGAACACGACTACAAGCACTTGGTCATAGACGATGTCAGCATGAAATTGGGGTTAATAAGGTAAAGTAGTCAGGGTACGTAGAGTGTCCCTTTTAAATAATTTCCATTATGAGTGGGAGGAGGGACTGGAGGTGAAAGGGAGTGACTTTGCTCAAGTGACACCCCGAGTGTGAGGGAGTGGGTATGGACAAGACCGGAACCGAGTGTGGGACTGAGTTTGGGGAAAGGGACCAGACCAAAGGGACGAATGGCAGGTCCAAACCAAAGAGTGTGTGGCAGGGAGGGTGGTGGCACAGGACTCCAGCTTCAAGGATAAAACACAGGCATACAGCTCCTTCACCCAGTGGCAGTATCCTATTGTTTGTGTTATAGTTCTGCTACTGTTGTAAACGGAATAGAAAAAAAAATGGTTGTGTCTGACATAAACCTAGAACTGACATTTATTTCTAAAGTATTTTACCAGGAAGGATTGAGATTTCTCTCGGTTACGTTTGTCCTGGGTATACCTAGTAAAGCAGCGGTGTCTTCTCCAATCAGCTCTGAAGCTGAGGTTATTTACGTTTAACTCAGTCTGACTCTAAACAGTGTGTGCTGTACACAGGACGACTAATCGACAATTTAATCGATAATGGAAATAGTTGACAACTAGTTTAGAATCTATTAGTTGCTCAGCCCTAGTTTAAATGACAAAGGATTTTTCTAAACAAAATAGATCCCTCTTCCGATGCAAACACAGGCTCATTGGATGCTGTTGTGTTTGCAGATTTGTTTGGAGAACCTTCAGAAGATCCAAACTTGCCTGCTTCATAGCTCTAGTCTGAGCAGCTGAACCGACACGGGACACCGACAGACCGACGTTGATGGCGGGTCGGATACCCTTGTAGAAGAGCTCCGTTTCCAGGAAAATCTAAATAAACGAGAAGTTGCAGACTTTAAGAAAAAAAGGCAGCAAAGGAAAAAAAGCTACATTGATCATTGTTCATTAAAGCACACGCTCTGTTACCTGTCCATCAGTAATGGAGATGACATTGGTTGGGATGTAAGCAGACACGTCTCCAGCCTGAGTCTCGATGACAGGGAGGGCAGTCAGGGAGCCGCCGCCAAACTGATCGTTCATTTTAGCTGCTCTCTCCAGCAGACGGGAGTGCAGGTAGAAGACATCACCAGGGTAAGCCTCACGACCAGGGGGACGACGCAGCAGCAGAGACATCTGACGATAAGCTACAGCCTGTGTGTAGAGCAGCTCCTGTTAGCAACTCGATACATGGCAACTTTTCAGTTGTGCTGATGTGACCAATGAAGCGCATTGCAGACAAGAAACTTACAGAAAAACAAGTTTAGCACAATTTTCTGAGATTTCTTTGCACTATTGCCTTTACACGCAAAGTCCTACTATAGGCCAGTGTTCAGCAACACTTGCACTCAAGGTTTTAGAACCAAGTTTCCCATGAGGCTTAGAATCATGTAAGATGTAGTTTCAACCAATATCTGGAGGGCACTCACTGCTTTAAGAATAAGGACATGGACTCACCTGTTTGGATAAATCATCGTATATGATCAGAGCATGCTTCCCATTGTCTCTGAAATACTCTCCCATAGAGCAGCCAGAGTATGGAGCCAGATATTGCAGGGGAGCAGCATCAGAGGCCGTGGCAGAGACCACAATGGTGTATTTCATGGCATCTGATCAGGAACAAAGGGAAAAAAATAATCCAAACACAAAGCAAAGCATATAAACAGCAGGTTCATTTAAGGAGTCATTGCGAGGTGCTCTATTGCAAACTGCGCACTGTACCTGCATTTGTCAGCCTCTTGACAAGCTGAGCCACGGTGGATCTCTTCTGACCGATGGCAACATAGATACAGTACAGTTTCTTCTTTTCATCAGTTCCATCATTAAACCTCTTCTGGTTGATAATTGTGTCAATAGCAATAGCGGTTTTACTGGAAGGAAAGCCGAGGCAATGAGCACTTGCACTACCTTTTCCCTGATGTGAAGTGCACATCACGCACAGGGTCACACTTACCCAGTCTGCCTGTCTCCAATGATCAGCTCACGCTGGCCACGTCCAATGGGCACCAGACTGTCCACAGCCTTGATACCAGTCTGCATGGGCTCCTTCACAGAAATACGTGGGATGATACCTGGGGCTTTAAGACCAACTCTCCTGCGGATTTTGGCTCCAAGGGGACCCTTTAAAAAGAATATATATTGTTTTACACCATTAGCCAATTAGGGTCCTATTCCAAAGTTCTTCTGGTAAATTCACACCAGCTCTGGAATAGGGCTCGGCGTTTTAGGTGATAGTACAAGGCTTGCGATGATGCAAACACATGAGCGCTTACTTTTCCATCAATGACATTGCCCAGAGCATCCACGACACGGCCAAGCAGTTCATCACCTACAGGTACATCCACGATTGCACCAGTTCTCTTCACGATGTCGCCTTCCTTGATGAGTTTGTCGTTTCCAAACACCACAACACCAACATTGTCAGGCTCCAAGTTCAAGGACATTCCCTGGGAGAAAAAGGGGAAAGCGGTCATTCCAAAGACAGTTTGGCAAAACAAGAGTCACCAATTGCAACACGTAACAAATTAGTTAATACTTTTGCAACTGGGTAAAAAAAAAAAAATCCATAAGAGGGCACAAAGCTCAAGTGCCAGCAGTTTGGACATTGTTTACACATGGTGTCCAAGTGCGTTTAACATTTGTAGAAGTTAAAAACCCCTTCCAAAAAGCATTCAGCCTGGCATTAGACACCCCATCAAATCAGAACATGTCTTTGCCCTCACTAGATCAACCCTTTAATGTCCAGTAGCCAGACAGGCTAGCAGAGAATTGTTGCACAAGTACAGCTTTTGAATGTTGTACATCCTGCAAGACCCTTTTGGAAGAAGACATAGCAACACAGGATACATCCTTACAGCGCCAATCTCCCAGCCAGTGCGATTTTGATGACAGTAAAGAAAGTCATTACATATCCTATGCATTTCAATTTGAGGGAGATTTACAGGAGTTTTATAGAATGAAAAAAACTAGGGATGCACCGATACCACTTTAAGACCGAGTACGAGTACCGATACTTTTTAAAAGTACTCACCGATACCGAGTACCGATACTTTTATTTAATATCATGTGACGCTTTCCAATAGGAACAGACCTCATAAAAAGGTCTCATGGACTTGGCCCCCAGGTCTCATGGACTTGGCCCCCAGGTCTCATGGACTTGGCCCCCAGGTCTCATGGACTTGGCCCCCAGGTCTCATGGACTTGGCCCCCAGGTCTCATGGACTTGGCCCCCAGGTCTCATGGACTTGGCCCCCAGGTCTCATGGACTTGGCCCCCAGTCTCATGGACTTGGCCCCCAGGTCTCATGGACTTGGCCCCCAGGTCTCATGGACTTGGCCCCCAGGTCTCATGGACTTGGCCCCCAGGTCTCATGGACTTGGCCCCCAGGTCTCATGGACTGGGCCCCAGGTCTCATGGACTTGGCCCCCAGGTCTCATGGACTTGGCCCCCAGGTCTCATGGACTTGGCCCCAGGTCTCATGGACTTGGCCCCAGGTCTCATGGACTTGGCCCCAGGTCTCATGGACTTGGCCCCCAGGTCTCATGGACTGGCCCCCAGGTCTCATGGACTTGGCCCCCAGGTCTCATGGACTTGGCCCCCAGGTCTCATGGACTTGGCCCCCAGGTCTCATGGACTTGGCCCCCAGGTCTCATGGACTTGGCCCCCAGGTCTCATGGACTTGGCCCCCAGGTCTCATGGACTTGGCCCCCAGGTCTCATGGACTTGGCCCCCAGGTCTCATGGACTTGGCCCCCAGGTCTCATGGACTTGGCCCCCAGGTCTCATGGACTTGGCCCCCAGGTCTCATGGACTTGGCCCCCAGGTCTCATGGACTTGGCCCCCAGGTCTCATGGACTTGCCCCCAGGTCTCATGGACTTGGCCCCCAGGTCTCATGGACTTGGCCCCAGGTCTCATGGACTGGCCCCCAGGTCTCATGGACTGGCCCCCAGGTCTCATGGACTTGGCCCCCAGGTCTCATGGACTTGGCCCCCAGGTCTCATGGACTTGCCCCCAGGTCTCATGGACTTGCCCCCAGGTCTCATGGACTTGGCCCCCCAGGTCTCATGGACTTGGCCCCAGGTCTCATGGACTTGGCCCCCAGGTCTCATGGACTTGCCCCCAGGTCTCATGGACTTGGCCCCCAGGTCTCATGGACTTGGCCCCCAGGTCTCATGGACTTGGCCCCCAGGTCTCATGGACTTGGCCCCCAGGTCTCATGGACTTGGCCCCCAGGTCTCATGGACTTGGCCCCCAGGTCTCATGGACTTGGCCCCCAGGTCTCATGGACTTGGCCCCCAGGTCTCATGGACTTGGCCCCCAGGTCTCATGGACTTGGCCCCCAGGTCTCATGGACTTGGCCCCCAGGTCTCATGGACTTGGCCCCAGGTCTCATGGACTTGGCCCCCAGGTCTCATGGACTTGGCCCCCAGGTCTCATGGACTTGGCCCCAGGTCTCATGGACTTGGCCCCCAGGTCTCATGGACTTGGCCCCCAGGTCTCATGGACTTGGCCCCCAGGTCTCATGGACTTGGCCCCCAGGTCTCATGGACTTGGCCCCCAGGTCTCATGGACTTGGCCCCCAGGTCTCATGGACTTGGCCCCCAGGTCTCATGGACTTGGCCCCCAGGTCTCATGGACTTGGCCCCCAGGTCTCATGGACTTGGCCCCCAGGTCTCATGGACTTGGCCCCCAGGTCTCATGGACTTGGCCCCCAGGTCTCATGGACTTGGCCCCAGGTCTCATGGACTTGGCCCCCAGGTCTCATGGACTTGGCCCCCAGGTCTCATGGACTTGGCCCCCAGGTCTCATGGACTTGGCCCCCAGGTCTCATGGACTTGGCCCCCAGGTCTCATGGACTTGGCCCCAGGTCTCATGGACTTGGCCCCCAGGTCTCATGGACTTGGCCCCCAGGTCTCATGGACTTGGCCCCCAGGTCTCATGGACTTGGCCCCCAGGTCTCATGGACTTGGCCCCCAGGTCTCATGGACTTGGCCCCAGGTCTCATGGACTTGGCCCCCAGGTCTCATGGACTTGGCCCCCAGGTCTCATGGACTTGGCCCCCAGGTCTCATGGACTTGGCCCCCAGGTCTCATGGACTTGGCCCCCAGGTCTCATGGACTTGGCCCCCAGGTCTCATGGACTTGGCCCCCAGGTCTCATGGACTTGGCCCCCAGGTCTCATGGACTTGGCCCCCAGGTCTCATGGACTTGGCCCCCAGGTCTCATGGACTTGGCCCCCAGGTCTCATGGACTTGGCCCCCAGGTCTCATGGACTTGGCCCCCAGGTCTCATGGACTTGGCCCCCAGGTCTCATGGACTTGGCCCCCAGGTCTCATGGACTTGGCCCCCAGGTCTCATGGACTTGGCCCCAGGTCTCATGGACTTGGCCCCCAGGTCTCATGGACTTGGCCCCCAGGTCTCATGGACTTGGCCCCCAGGTCTCATGGACTTGGCCCCCAGGTCTCATGGACTTGGCCCCCAGGTCTCATGGACTTGGCCCCCAGGTCTCATGGACTTGGCCCCCAGGTCTCATGGACTTGGCCCCAGGTCTCATGGACTTGGCCCCCAGGTCTCATGGACTTGGCCCCCAGGTCTCATGGACTTGGCCCCCAGGTCTCATGGACTTGGCCCCCAGGTCTCATGGACTTGGCCCCCAGGTCTCATGGACTTGGCCCCAGGTCTCATGGACTTGGCCCCCAGGTCTCATGGACTTGGCCCCCAGGTCTCATGGACTTGGCCCCCAGGTCTCATGGACTTGGCCCCAGGTCTCATGGACTTGGCCCCCAGGTCTCATGGACTTGGCCCCCAGGTCTCATGGACTTGGCCCCCAGGTCTCATGGACTTGGCCCCCGCTCGAACGCTGGGGAAGCTGGCCGTGTGCATGTAAAGCACGCGGCCAGCGTTACCCTCCGGCGCGCCAAATACTCACCCTTCCTGAAGTTCCGGTCTCTGGGCAGTGATGCGGTCACGTGGCCGCCGGGCACATCTGTGACGCTGCCTCCAGCCGAGAGGCCGCGTCACAGGAGCGCCCGGCGGCCACGTGACCGCATCACTGCCCAGAGACCAGAACTTCAGGAAGGGTGAGTATGTGGCGCGCCGGAGGGGAACGCTGGCCGCGTGCTTTTCATGCACGCGGCCAGCTTCCCCAGCCCCGTGGATACCGGCAAGCCGGCCCAGCGCCGGCTTCCGGTATCAGCGGGATGTATCGGGCCGTTTGCACGAGTAACAAGTACTCGTGCAAACGGCAATATCGACCCCGATACTAGTATCGGTATCGGTGCATCCCTAAAAAAAACAAAACAATAAGCACGCCAACAATGTTCAGAAGCTGGACGTCCGATGAACAATTCCACTGGGACTGGCATTTAGTACTGGAGATGACATTCACTGGTCTAGACTGCAGGAGCGGGCTACCCAAGCCGATCGGTCTCAAGGCACAGCTCTCATGCGGTGTCTTTACACAATAAACCTGTACGAGGAACTCATGAAGTCTAGGGGCCATCCGTTTGGCAGTCTATGGTTAAAGTTTAGGAAAGCCGACAGGGTTGCCAGATCAGATTTCTTTGGGGGAAAACCTCCAACATGCCAGTTAAAGCACAGTAACATGTCCCCTTGCAGTACATAAAGTAACATGAAGGAAGGTATCAGCATAGAGATTTCATTTCCCCAATACTATACTTTCATGTGTCCCCCAATGCCAGGTATAGCAGGCGGAGGTCACAGAAAGTGCCCGAGTAACCCCGTTTATAACCAAATACTGTAACAACTGCTATTCACAATATTCATAAATGATCTGCCCAATGTCTGCAAAGCCTCAACTGTACATATGTACGCAGACGACACTGATCTATACCAGCAAACCAAATCTCCCGCAGCTGGAGGCCGTGCTGCAAGAACAATTCACAGAGGTAGAAAAGTGGATCAAAAACAAACTTTTTTAAAATACTGACAAAACTGTAACGATGCTCTTTGGAACAAACCCTAAACTACACAAATTGCAAAATCCCCATCTATGTGTTGGGACAAAATCAAATGGCACGCTGACCACAGTCACATCTCTCAAATATCTAGGTATGTGGTTGGACCCTAATCTATCCTTTGGCCCCCACATCGAAAAACTCTCATCTAAACTTTACCCCAAACTAGGTGCCCTGTACAGAAACAAATCCTGCCTGAGCCCCGCGGTAAGAAAGCAGATTGTACAACAATGCTTATGCCGGCTATTGAATACAGAGATGTAGTGTATGCAGCCGCCCCGCAAACACACCTTCATAAACTTACTGCATTGTATAACTCATTCTGCCACTTTGTGCTACAATGTAACTACATGACCCACCATTGTGACATGTTAAAAGAGCTAAACTGGCCGTCGCTGGAATCCAGACGCACCCTTCACCTTTCCAGCCTGGTGTTTAAGAGCATCTCTGGGAAGCTGCCACCCTACCTGAATAGACTGCTTCCCCCAGCAGCTCCCTCATCCTATAACCTCCGATCCAGGACCAGCACCTTACTTGCTATACCACAATACAAAAAGACAGTGGCTCGGTCCTCATTTTCCTACAGAGCACCACAATTATGGAATAACCTCCCAGACATCAAATCTTCCCCCAGTCTTAAGTCACTCAAAAGCTCCTTACTAACATACCTCAATACAGAATGCACCTGTAAACATGTAACCTAGTGACTATATCTATTTTATTTTTCTGTTAATCTGTATATTTGGTCTTGTGTTAATATCTTGCATTTTACTATTTTGTATTTCTGTAACCACTCAATGTTCTCGAACCCAGGACATACTTGAAAACGAGACAAATCTCAATGTATCCTTCCTGGTAAAATCCTTTATAAATAAATAAAATAAATAAATAACAAATCTGAAAGATATAGAAGGTGTTTAAAACGTTGTTCAATAAGACTTTTTTTCTAGCTTTAAAATCAGCATACCTTCAGTCCAGAGGAGAACTCCACCATCTCCTCGGCCTGGACATTCCTGAGGCCGTACACACGAGCGATACCATCCCCAATTGAAAGCACGCGGCCAGTCTCCTCTAGCTCAGCAGACATATCAGCACCCAGGATGCGTTCTTCAAGGATGGATGACACCTCGGCTGTGCCTGTGAAAACACCGGGATAACATTCAAGATAATGGATCTGTGACAGCCAGGTACAAATCACTGGTACAGCAAACCATCTGCTGACAGAGAGAGCATCGCACGGATTTCACATGCGATCTGCCGACAAGGAAAGCGTCAGGGATTTACACACACACACACACACACACACGACATGCCTGGGACCCAATGTGTTATGGATTTGTGATTTTGGAATTATTTGCACAAAATAATGAGATCCTGGCGATGGGACTCTAGTCTAAACGCAAAATACATCTACATTTCATACGCCCTGTCTGAGGGGCATCTAACTCAGATTTTGTCTGCGTCACATGAGGTTAGAAGTATTTTGTGCTTGCGGCATTGTACCAGCAGCAAAGAAATGTCAGATAAAAGGATAACCCCCCCCCCCCATGTATAGCTGGGCCGAAGTCAATGACCGCAGCAAGTATGGAGACACAGGGCTTTCCTCCAAACCTGTCCTCAGGTACCCCTAACAGGACAGGTTTTAAGAATCACCTTGGGGAAATACAGACTGAATCCTGGGGCACAATATATAGGTAGAATGAAGAGAGAACTCAGCCAGGATTTTGGAACATTTTAATATTAGGAAAAAGATCGATCTTAGTATCCCAAATTATTGTAATAATTGTGTTCTTTTTAAATTTGAGGATCTAAAATGGTTGGGTATTGAACTGGTTACAAAGAATTGGAGGGGAGATTAAGCAAGATTCTGGCGAAAAGGGAGTGCAAGTGGATTCATAGATTTGGGACATGGAAAGATGGGAGTCTAAATCTTGAATTCGACATTGTAAACTGTATCTGATGTTGTATTTTGATACTAAGGGATATATGTTTAATCGCAATTGGTTCCTGATGGTTTTAGGACCGTGTTTGTTACGAGTGAGAACAGAATCTGAAAACACAAGGCGCCGAGATGGATTGTAAGCGGCAGAGCCGGAATGGGAAGTACTGGCAGAAAGGACTTTCAAAAATGGTGCCTGGAATGAAAAAAAATGGCTGTACAGAGGATTGGTGCGTTGATGGAATTGGACACGGGCATGCTGTGAATAAGGACTGCAGTTAGGATTATTTAAGGAGCTTGTCATTTGAAGTTGAAGTGGTGTTAGCCACGAAACGCGTCCAATGTTACTTTATTTTATTAAACAGTGATTAGATTTCACTTCTGCTCCGTTATCCTTTATAACATAATTGAAATGGATGGGAGGACTATCTGAACGATCCCGCTATCCAGACACCTGTCGACGCTGACGAAGGCTGACTGGAAGGGTAACCTCCTGATACATGATACACTTGAAACCTTTTTGCGTCTAATTGTATCACACGATGTCCTTCTGTTTGTGTATCTAGCTTGCTCCCATTGGTGAATCGTCACATTATTCTCTGAATCCTGCAATCACTGAGCAGCAAATCACCACCTGAGCTTCAGATATCCTGCAAACCTGGCCTGTTAGGGGGACCTGTAGACAGGGTTAGGAAATGCTGCTCTAAAAAGGGGTATTAAAGGGATACTCTAGGCAACATGACCACCTAAGCTTCTTTAGATGGTCATGATGCCCTGAGTATGCCCCTGCCTGTCCCCCCTCCCTCCGCTCAGATCAGCTGAAAACAGCTGAGAGACGCTGAGGACTTTACTCCGCCCTCCCAGCTGATTTTGATTCGAGTGTTCCTTTAAGAGGAGACTAGTGACATGAAACTATATATAGGTCTGCCGAAAGCCTGAAAGGGCCTTTTCTGTAACTAAATAAAAAAACACTTCAATTCAGCCAATAAGAACATACATCATGGCAACAAACTACACTTAAGATTTTGATGTATTGCGGTTTTTCGGTTTAGGCAAGAATATCCAAAAGGAGATTGTGGTTACCAGATTGGAAAACTATGAAACGGGTACTCTCTCCTCTTTTCTCCCCCCCCCCCCGGGTAGAAGGGGTAAATACACAGGTAAACACAGGATTTCTTAAACTGATCGCTTCCATGGATGAATCCAGTCAAAACAGCCTGCCCTTTCCAAACGATGTGTCCTCATTCCATGTGTACACTGCTCTATGACACTGCGCATGAACTTTCCTGTGACCGGTGGGGAATGGACACACACGCACTCACCGGTTTTCTGGAGCCAGACCCCAGATGCATGGAGGTTTCTTGTTGCAACAAAAGCAGCACCTAGGGCCTTCTTGGAAACCTGCAGCAAAAAAGGAAAGACGTCATGTCTAGATTGTAAACTCCTCTGCAGGGCACTTTACATTGTGTCACGGAGTCCTGGGTTTGTCATTTTGCGGCTTAGTGCCCTTCTGCTGTTGTGAAGAGCTGTGGAAATAGTTTGCACCACGTAAATAACTCCAGCTCCGCGCGAGAGGCGACACTTTAAAAGATGAGCCACCCGGATGATCAGAAAGCAGAGTGTCAGGAGCCGAGAAGGACACGGGCCAAGGACAAACCAGTCGAGCGGCAAGGAAAGCCCCAAATCAGATCTAAAGCTGCACAATAGTCTCCGGCCATAACCATGATTTTACATCACAAAATGTGATTTATGCAATATATATTTAAGAGCTGTGCCCTCAGGGATTGGGTTAATCTGCAATTACTGCAGTTATAGGATTTAAAGGGTCGTTACTGTATAAGAAGGACAGGAGCTGCTGCCATGATGGGGCAGGTAGTGACAGCCTGACGCAGATTGGTACCTAAACAATGTGTCACCCGGGACGGGTGTATCAGATATTAAAGCTATGTATATTAGTACCAGGCTCTGTATTTGGTATTGGGTGTAGGAGACATTTGTACATTTTGTCTTGCCATGTGCATATGGCATAAACATGCATGCGTGGAGCTCGGTGCTTAAACAGGTCTGACTGAGGCTCAGCTTGGAGAGGAAAGGTCTTAATTGTGGAGACACACACACCTCGCAGGGAGTGGGTTTGTGTATGATACACAATTTGGGGTGAAGGGCAAAAAGTGAGATTAAAAGCCCCCACAGCTAATAAAAGTTTATAGCTGCAGAGTTAATTTACACATCCCAGCAAAACAGAACTGAATCACCGTGCTCCATTCCCCATATGCAGCAAAGAACTCTGGGTAGGATATGCAAATGACATCCACAACTTGGATGTCCTACCCAGAGTTCTTGGCTGCATATGAGGAATGGAGCACGAGCTCTGTAAGAGATTCTCTGAATTGCTGCAACTATAAAACACACAAACAGTTCATGACGCACTAACAGTTCAAAGTATTTATAAATCTCCAACAAGTTCTGCTGCGCTGTACAATGGGTGAGAATAGACACAGGAGAGGACACCGCACGAGAGCTTACAACACAAGACGACATCCCATCAAACTTCCCTGATCTTCAAGAAATCCCTCAAAACACATCTCTTCAGATTATTGAACCACATCACTGATACAACTCATCCCTCTGCTCACCTACTCACAGGATGGAAGCTGCTTCTATGGCACTAATGATCCTGCCGTCCAGTAAAACTCCTTGTCCTCAACCCCCAATCCCTCTAGATTGTAAACTCCTATGAGCAGGGCCCTCTACACCTTATGTCCCTTTATCTGTATCTCGTTCCCTTTGGTTGTGAAGCTATTCCATCTCCCTTTTGTACAGCGCTACAGAACTTGCTGGCGCTTTATAAAATGCTTGTAACTAACACGCTGCGGAAACTGTTGGCGCCATGTAAGTGACAAACCTGCGTCTAGAGCAGGAGGGAGAACAGAGAGCACGGGGATTAACACACCTGGACGTGACGGTCACACACTGACCTGTACGTTTGATGCAAGACGTGACAGCGCTGACAGACAGAAGCCAGTATATAAACGTCACAATAGCAAGCGTGACATATCGCTCATAAGTCACGGCTGGACGCGCTCGCACATGTAATCTCTTATTTTTAGCGCATTTAAAAAAAAAAAAAAAAAAAAAAAAAAAAAATCGAGCCAATTCAGTATCTTTTATTCTCGGGAGCTCACTGCGTCGCTCGGAGGTTAACACTTTCACGCCAGACACGATAAATTCACAGCTATAGACCAGCAGGCACTGCAACATGGTTTAAAAAAAAAAAAAAAAAAGCATTTGTAGCAAGAGGTTCTGCAGCAGCCGCTATAATAGACGTTTGATCCTTCCATAGGGAATTAAAGACGCTAAAATAAATGTACCTGTAATAATATATTACACACACGGCTTGCAGGTTAGGAAGAGTGTATTAGCCGCAGGGAAAGCGCTGCCCTGCAATTTGTATAATTCATATGCTGCAGGAAAAGTCAGGTCACGGGGCAGCAAATAGACTATGCATGCTGCGGGTGGCGTTTTTCATGCACTGCCCATCAGCATGAATACATTATGTGTCCAGGGAAACATGGCCGACCTGACAAGCCTAATGATGAGGCGGGTTTGATTGACAGGTGTCAGTCAGGGGGAGGCGCGATGGAATCCCCGGCTCTCAGGACACGTGACCCCTGTGTGTGTGCAGGCAGGCCTCCCCCCTCCTCGGGGCGCTGGATGAGGCGGACGGGGCCTGTCACAGCACGGCGTGGGCCCCGGGGCCAGCATGACCTTCACAGGAGACGCGGGGGGAGGCCGGGCCGCGGGCATGCAGCAGGGTCCCGGGGAGCCTCCACACGGGCCAGGCTATCCCCGCGGGAAGGGAACGGCTTTAATGACCGGAACGTGAGGGGCGCGGACAGAGAGGGGGGACACAGGCCGCGGTGACACAGGGCGTCACAGGGCGCTCTGAGAAGGCCGCAGCACTTACCAGGCCGGCCTGCCGGGGCAGGGTGCGGGCGAGGGTGGCGGCTACGCGGACTGACAGCATGTTGGTCTCGGGGTGTCCTTGCTAGGTTCCGGGGCTGCTCTGCGGGGATGTCCCGTGTCCGCCTCTCCTCGCAGACTGACAAAATGGCGTCCCGGCTGCGCGCTAGTGTAAGGAAGGTCAGCCACGCCCCCTCCGGCGCACCATACACTCCTTCGGCGCTTTTTTTTCCACAGCAAGCTTTATTGGCAGTCTGCGCGCGGACAGAAGGGCATACACTGCTTGTCATTGACAGGGCACATGTTATATGAGGAAAGGACGTGTCCTGGAGCTGGGGATGAGGCCTGGAGCTGGGGATGAGGCCTGGAGCTGGGGATGAGGCCTGGAGCTGGGGATGAGGCCTGGAGCTGGGGATGAGGCCTGGAAGGGTGGGGGACACTCCTTTTTGCAAGCCAAAGTAGGGGATTATTCACTAAACCGTGATCTGGTGGAAAAGTACAGCGGACGTTTTAGGCCATAAAAACTGAGGTGACAAAAAATCAGTTAATTATTTTCACCAATTTCTGCAGATTTTCACTGATTCACTGCTTAGTAATTAAACACACCACCTATCAGTACATGGCTTTTATAGCAAGAGTCAGCAACCGAGATCCACCAGATCTTTTGAAACTACATTTCCCTTTAGGCTCTGTCGGCTTAATAAGTGGCAGAGCATCATGGGAGACGTAGTTCCAAAACATCTGGAGGGCCATGGTTGCAGACCCTGTTCTATAGGTTTCAGCGTGTGAGGCTAGGGTCAGACAAACGCATTTTTCACGTCTACCGTCAAAAAGTGCGTTGGTGCGTCCGAACACATTTTTTCACGGAAGACGCGATAGCGGTCATACGATGCGCAATTAAGGCAGTGATTTTTTACGAATCCAAACCAGGAAACTTTGGGTGTCTGGACGTTATGTTGGCCGGACATGAGCAGCGTCTGACGCCTAATCACACACGCACACACACACGCCGCTATGCGGACGCAGCGCACTCTGTACATCAGTACTAGCGGTTTCACGTTCTTGAAAAAATGCATTCCTTTGTACTTCGTGTGTGGGCCTGCGTTGGACGTCATTTGCTACTACCAAGGCCGTAATAAAGTGCGGCTAAGGCTAGGGTCAGACTAGCGCACTTTAAACGTGCGTTCTGGCGCACTTAATTATGGCCGCACTAGCAGCAAATGACGGGCAATGACGGCCAATATACGAAGTACGGTCGCACGAAAGTCCGGCTGCGCAACGCAAGTGGAAAATGAACGCATTTTGTCGAGAACGTCAAACCGCTAGTACGGTCGTACAGAGTGCGCTGCGTCCGCTAGCGGCGTGTTTGCGTGATTTGGAGATGTCAGACACTGCTAATGTCCGGCCAACATAACGTCCAGATGCAAAAAGTGTTTTATTGATGATCCGTACAAAATCACGAACGCAAATGCGCATCGTATGACCGCTATCGCGTACTCCGTGAAAAAATGGGTCCATTCGTTCGAACGCACTTTTTCACAGACAACGCGAAAATGCGCTCGTCTGACCCTAGCCTAAGGCTAAGGGGTTAAGGAAATAGAGGTCCGTTATACTATGCCAGAATTCAGGGCGCCAGAATACAGGGAAGTCGAGACAAGCCGGGATCGTATTAACCAGGAATTCAGTCAGATAGGATTTCAGAAATAACAACAAGGCACTAGGCGTAACTGGAACCATGCTAGGGCAACTTGCTAAGAGAAAGGAAGCCCTTTAAATGGAGCCACAGCACTTCCTATTGGTGCTCAGAGGAGACGCTCTGCTCTGCTATAGGATCGCTGGTCATGTGCTGCGATTGGTTGTCCTTCCTGCATGCTGCGTCTGATTCGCGGGCAGCACCATTCTCTGTCCTGTAGTACACAGTACCCTGGAATAAGGCTTTCTGGATATCAGCTGCTGTGACGGCCGCAACATTTCCCCGGACATGGGTCGAAGGTGCAACATTTCCCTGGACATGGGTCGAAGGCACAACATTTCCCCGGACATGGGTCGAAGGCGCAACATTTCCCCGGACATGGGTCGAAGGTGCAACATTTCCCCCGACATGGGTTGAAGGCACAACATTTTCCCGGACATGGGTCGAAGGTGCAACATTTCCCCGGACATGGGTTGAAGGCACAACATTTCCCCGGACATGGGTCGAAGGTGCAACACTTCCCTGGACATGGGCCACCATGACAGCACCCCCCCTGACGGCAGGCCTGAGGGCAAGAAGGGAAACAGCGATGATAGGTGGAGACCAGCCCCGGGGCATAAACATTAGAGGCAGCAACCCAGGAACGTTCCTCCGGGCCGTATCCCTTCCAATGCACAAGATATTGCAATCCGCCTCTAGACCACCTGGAATCGATGAGAGCCTGCACCTCGTATTCATCCTGACCCTGAACTTGGACAGGAGGAGGCTGTTTCACGGGAGTGGTATAACGGTTACAGACAAGGGGCTTGAGTAGGGAGGTATGGAAGGAGTTGGGGATTCTCAAGGACTTAGGCAACTCCAAAGCATAAGAGACAGGATTAATGCGTCGGAGGACCCTGTACGGACCGATAAACCGTGGTGCCAATTTGTGAGAGGGCACCCGAAGTTTGATATGTCGAGTGGAGAGCCATACCCTTTGACCAGGGACATAAGAAGGGCCTGGTCGTCTGTGGCGGTCTGCAAACTTCTTATGGGCTAAAGAAGCTTTTTGCAAAGCGGATTGAATCCACGTCCAGGACTGACGTAGGAGTTGTAAGTGATCGTTAAGTGCAGGAATGGGTGATTCAGGCGGAGTGCCAGGTAGTAAAGCAGGATGGAACCCATAGGTCGCAAAGAACGGGGTATGACCAGAGCTGTCATGTACCACGTTATTCCTAGCCAACTCAGCCCAAGGTAATAAGGAACTCCAATTATCTTGTTGGTGGGAGATGAAGAACTGTAAATATTGTTCTAAGGACTGGTTGGTACGTTCAGCAGCACCGTTAGATTGTGGGTGGTAGGCAGAAGAAAAGGATAAGTTGATACCCATTTCTTTACAGAAGGATCTCCAGAATCGGGAAATGAACTGAGTACCACGATCTGAGACTATTTCCTGCGGTATCCCATGTAACCATACCACCTCTTAAGCAAATATACCAGCTAGCTGTTCTGAAGAAGGAAGTTTTTTCAGTGGAACAAAATGGGCCATTTTAGAAAAACGGTCAATAACAGTGAGAATGGTGGTATTACCCTCAGATGGGGGTAGGTCCACAATAAAGTCCATGGATAAATGGGTCCATGGTCTCGAAGGAACAGGGAGAGGTTGTAATAGACCCACTGGAAGATCAGCAGGGGTCTTATTCTGGGCACACACGTTACAGGATGCAATAAACTCTCGGATATCAACACAAAGAGTGGGCCACCAATATAGACGAGAAACGGTGAGAATTTTCTTATTGACTCCTGGGTGACCTGCAACCTTTGATGCATGCATAACTTGTAATAACTCCCTTCTCTCGTTCTCTCCTACATACAATCTTTCTGGAGGTAGAGAGCTAGGGGCGGCATTCTGATAGGACAGAATGCGCTCGATCAACTGAGAATACACTTGCATACACACAGTGGCGATTTATATGAGTACTGGGTATGAGAGAAACCGGTTCGGTGTGAGGCAGTTCCTCTTCCTCAAACTGTCTGGAAAGAGCATCCGCCTTGGTATTACGTGACCCTGGGCGGTAGGTGATCAAATAATTGAAGCGACTTAGGAACAACGACCATCTGGCCTGGCAGGGGGACAGTCGCTTCACGTCTGCCAGGTAGGCTAGGTTCTTGTGGTCAGTTAGAATGATCACTGGAATTTGCGAACCCTCCAACAGATGTCTCCATTCTTTTAGAGCCATTATAATAGCCAAGAGTTCTCTGTTACCAATATCATAGTTTCTCTCTGAGTCGGACAACTTCTGGGAGAAGTAGGCACAAGGGTGAAGTGGGGCATCCCAGGTGTCTCTCTGGGAAAGTACTGCCCCTATCCCAGATTCTGATGCGTCGACCTCCATTATAAATGGTTTAGAATGGTTAGGATGTGCTAGAATAGGTGCAGAGGCAAAGGCCGTTTTTAAATCCTCAAAGGCTTTAAGGGCAGCGGGAGACCAGTTGGTTGTATTGGCCCCTTTCTTGGTCATAGAGGTGATGGGAGCAATTACAGAAGAAAAGTGTGGGATAAACTTTCTGTAATAATTGGCGAATCCAATAAATCTCTGGATAGGTTTCAACCCTTTGGGTAGAGGCCAAGATAGGATGGATTCCAGTTTTTTGGGATCCATTAAAAAACCCTTGGACGACACTATGTACCCCAGAAACGGAACCTGTGTCACATGGAATATGCATTTTTCTAGCTTACAATATAAACCATTTCGTAACAGAGTGCCGAGAACAGAATGCATGTGATCATAATGTGTATGTAGGTCAGGAGAGTGCACCAGAATGTCATCTAGATAGACTATGACACATGAGGAGAGGTAGTCCCGAAGGACGTCATTTATAAAATCCTGAAAAACCGCAGGGGCGTTGCACAACCCAAACGGCATGACCAGATATTCGTAGTGGCCGCTATGGGTGTTGAATGCAGTCATCCACTCGTCTCCCTCCTTTATGCATACCAGGTTGTATGCACCCCTGAGATCCAATTTGGAAAACACCGTGGAACCTCTAAGATGGTCAAAGAGGTCAGAGATTAGAGGAATAGGGTAGGCATTCTTGATGGTGATACGATTCAACCCTCTATAATCTATGCACGGACGGAGGTCACCCTCTTTTTTGGCTACAAAGAAGAACCCTGCCCCAGCTGGGGAAGAAGATCTTCGTATGAAACCCTTCTCCAGTGATTCCTGGATATATTCCTTCATGATACTATGTTCCTTTGGGGACAGTGGATAAATTCTCCCTTTAGTGGGAATGGTACCTGGGTATAGCTTGATAGCACAGTCATACGGACGGTGCAGGGGTAGCTTATCGGCCTCTTTTTTGTCAAACACTTGTTTCACAGACAGATATTGCTCCGGAACGGTAGAAGACAAAAGGTTTAGCAGTAGGAGTATTGAGTAACCCGATAGGTAACATAGAGGGAAAACAAGAGGAGGAACAGGTGGGACCCCATGCGACGACCTTTCCCAGTCAATGTGAGGATTATGCTTTTGTAACCATGTGAGACCTAAAACGACTGAACAAGACGGTGATGATATCATTTGAAACACTATGGATTCGGTATGATGATCCCCAAGACACATGGAAATTGCTTTAGTCTCTTGGGTTATAACAGGAGAGGCAAGGGGCCTGCCGTCAATGGCCTGTACCATTAAGGGTTTGGATCTAGGGGACAGAGGAACAAGATGACCTGAGGCAAAGGACTCATAAGATTATCAGCAGCCCCTGAATCCAGCAATGCGTTACAATCGAATTTGACAGAACCCCATGATAAACAGACAGGAAGAAGTAATCGTAGTGAGGTCGGTTTGGGGCACAAAGTGAGAACACCTAAGGCTGGTCCCCTCCTAGGACTTAGGTGCGAGCTTTTTCCGTGCATGATGGGCACTTAGGGGGCACCAACGCCTTAAGTCCGCAATATAGGCAAAGACCCTCTCTACGCCTATAGGATTTCTCTTCTGTCAATTTGGTGTGACCCAATTGCATGGGTTCGGTATCAGAGACCTGTGAAGTGCGAGATGGTGGACTAATGGAACCTCGTGTAGGAACCCTAGCAACGCTTTTTCTGGGTCTCTCTCTGTGTTTAGCTCTATCCCTGATTCTGTTATGATCGATTACATTATTGATATCTTCTATCTCATCTAGGATAGTATCAGAAAGGCCCTCCTGGAAAAGCAATACAAGGCAATCATTAGTCCAATCAACCTCTGCTACTAGGGTTTTGAAGTCTATGGCATAATCTGCAACAGACCTGGAACCTTGCTTAATTCTGAGCAGGGATCTCCCAGCCCTCTTGGAATGACCAGGAGGATCAAAGGTGCGTCTGGAGCATGTACAAAGTTGTGGTAGTTATAGACCACGGCATCATCATTTTCCCACAATGGGTTAGTGTGAAGGAATGGCTCAGCACCCTCAGCCAGAGATTGGTTTTCAGGACAGTTTTCCTCCTAGACTTTTAAGTGCCGTTACACCAACCGAATTCTGCGAGTTCTAAAGGTTTCAGAAAGTGATTCCTGTGAATAAAAGTGTTGATTGTGTAATAGATGCCGTTTCAAATTTGCCGCCAAATTTTGCCGCCTAAATTTGAATCAGACCATCTGGTCCCGAATCGGCAACGCCCCGATGCGCCTTAAAGCCAATGATACCTGTAGGGGCGGGCATGGGGTTTTCAAATGTGGAGCGCGGGGAAAGTATAAATACAGATGTGTCCTTAATAAAAATTGTCTTTGGTTTGAGTTCATGCAGCTGCGTCTCGTGTCTCTGTTTACCAAGCGTGCCTGACATCCCTCGTGGTTCAGCACCCCGGACGAAATACAATTCTATCGTGCGCCGCTGCTGCGCGATCCGAATACTCCTAGCCGACTGAACGTGTCCAGCTAACTACCGGGAGATCCGAGAATTCGTACCTGGCAACGTGTGGGCGTTTCGACCGCCGCACGATCCGACTCCTGCTGTCGAACGAATTAAGCTGTCTCTAGTGAGGGTGAGATCCGAACAGCTTGGTGCCGTGCCGCGGATGTTTCTTCGACCGCTGGGCGATACGAATACCCAGACGATCGATCGTCAACTAACTCGCTAGTGGAAGATCCGAATCTTCGCAGAATCAAGCCGTTCCGATCTACGACCGTAAAGGTCTGCGTACAGATCCGTGGCTAGCTGCTCGAGACGCTGAGTGACACTTCTCAGTAGTCGGGCTAGGTACACATCAAGGTCCCCTTGACTGTGTGGGTCATCCAGATCACAAGGACATACCGGCCGCTCGAGACGCCGAGTGCCACAACCTTGGTAGTCGGGCCGGGGGAAGAATCAAAACGAAAGGGGGAACATACCTGCAGATTAGAGCACACCCGCAGGCGGATGATAACATCAGGTTCCGTCACACTGGTGGCAGCGGTGGGATAGCTCTCTGCAATCCATACCATCGACTTCCCCGAAGCACCCATCATGGCAGTGTATGTCATTATAAGCGAGACACCTTGCGGAACATGCTGGAAAACCGTGGTGGCACTCCAGGTTCCAAGAGTCGGGACACTTTAATAGAGGAGCTACAGCGGTTGGACCAAGATGCGGCGAACACAGCCCTACCCGCCGACACCCCCCGGTCATCGTCGCGACTGGAGTCGACGAAAGTACACTACAAAGGAAAGTCGAGAACGGGCCGCTTACTACGGAGCCGCCCCGACAGAAGCAGTAATGCAGCACCTGGTTCGAGAAATCTGCCAGGAGAGAAGAACGAGAAAGGGAACGTCAGCACGAGCTGCGATTGGCAGCGCTCCGTGAGACAAAGATTGAACATTTTACCTCTGACCCTTATCCCGTAGACCCCTGGGATGAGGAGTACAGCTCGACTGGAGCTTCACCCTGGAATTCTGCACCCCCCAGCGATACCCCGTACGGGACTTACAGCTCGACTGGAGCCTGTATTGGGGAACCCGCACAGCCCAGCGGACCTTGGATAGAGACTTACAGCCCGCCTGGAGTTACATCCGAGGACGCCACATTCCCCGTCGAGAACATGGAGGGCGAATTTCTGAGAAGACTGCAAGAGAGCCTGGATCAGTATTTCGGTCCATGGTGGAGCCCACTGGACTTGAGTGGCGGGACGAGGTCCGCCAAGAACTTCAGGATGAGGCGCTGCCCCCTGAAAGAAATTGCGAGTTTTGGGAGCCCGAGATGTTCCCATGGGTCCCCATCGGGATCACAGTAGAGGAGCCGGCCCGGTCGGAAGAGGCACAGCAGGTGCCAAGTGTCCAGGATGGGCCGTGTGAGGGGCCCGAGGGGTCCCGGGAGGAAATGGTCCTCCCAAGCCCGCCAGAAGACACGGTGGCCGTGTCCGCGGGTCCAGCAGAAGAGCTGGCCACGGGGCAGAGTGCCGGTAGCCTCTGCCCACTCCCCGTCTGCCCTGAGGAGCCGCAGGATTTCTCCGTGCTGGCGACCCCGCAGCCATCGTTCCCTGATCCCCTGGATGTCAGTGTTGCATCCACCCCCAGCAGAAGAGCTGGCAACGGGGCAGAGCGCCGCTAGCCTCTGCCCACGGTCCGAATGCCCTGAGGAACAGCCAGGTTCACCCCAGCTGTTCGGCCCGCAGCCGTTGTTCTTCCCCGACCCCCCGCAAGTTGTGTCTGCATCCAACCCCCAGTGGAAGAGCTGGCCACGGGGCAGAGCGCCGCTGGCCTCTGCCCACTCCCCGTCTGCCCTGAGGAGCCGCAGGATTTCTTCGTGCTGGCGACCCCGCAGCCGTTGTTCCCTGTTCTCCTGGATGTCAACGCTGCATCCAACCTCCCAGCGGAAGAGCTGGCAACGGGGCAGAGCGCCGCTGGCCTCTGCCCATTTCCCGACTGTCCTGAGGAACAACAGGGGTTTTCCGAGCCGGTGACCCCGCAGCTGTTGTCCTCACCCGACCCTCCGAAAGTTGTTTCAGAATCCACCCCCTCAGCAGCAGAGCTGCCAACGGGACAGAGCACCGCTGGCCTCTGCCCACTCGCTGCCGTATGCCTTGAGGAGCAGCCTGATTCACCCCGACGGCTTTGCTGGCCGCCATGGTACGTCCTTGGGATGGAGGAAACCATCCTCCCACCAGGGGACACACACCCAGCTGACGCGCTGGCCGCAGGGCAGAGCCTGCTTCCGCTCTGCCCATTTCCACAGCCATTTGGCCCAGAGGCCCCGCGCAGCCACGATTTCCCTCTGCGGCTGGCCAGGTACTCGGGGCGCGTGCAGTTAGCACCCGTTTTCCCCGGGTGCGAGATAGTCCCGGAGGGGGCACAGGGGGTGCCTCTCCCCGGCCACAGGACCCTTTTGCCGGAGGGGGCCCAAACCCGCGTGGCCTCCACCACTTGGTACGGCCGCAGGGCCAAATGGAGAAGCCTGGTGGCTCGGCCTCTCCCAACTGACTATGGACCTGAGAGCACCGACTTCCCGGTACGACCCGTCGGGGTCCAACCGGGTTCGTCGGACTTTGGGGAGGGGGAGGAATGTGAAGGAATGGCTCAGCACCCTCAGCCAGAGATTGGTTTTCAGGACAGTTTTCCTCCCTAGACTTTTAAGTGCCGTTACACCAACCGAATTCTGCGAGTTCTAAAGGTTTCAGAAAGTGATTCCTGTGAATAAAAGTGTTGATTGTGTAATAGATGCCGTTTCAAATTTGCCGCCAAATTTTGCCGCCTAAATTTGAATCAGACCATCTGGTCCCGAATCGGCAACGCCCCGATGCGCCTTAAAGCCAATGATACCTGTAGGGGCGGGCATGGGGTTTTCAAATGTGGAGCGCGGGGAAAGTATAAATACAGATGTGTCCTTAATAAAAATTGTCTTTGGTTTGAGTTCATGCAGCTGCGTCTCGTGTCTCTGTTTACCAAGCGTGCCTGACATCCCTCGTGGTTCAGCACCCCGGACGAAATACAATTCTATCGTGCGCCGCTGCTGCGCGATCCGAATACTCCTAGCCGACTGAACGTGTCCAGCTAACTACCGGGAGATCCGAGAATTCGTACCTGGCAACGTGTGGGCGTTTCGACCGCCGCACGATCCGACTCCTGCTGTCGAACGAATTAAGCTGTCTCTAGTGAGGGTGAGATCCGAACAGCTTGGTGCCGTGCCGCGGATGTTTCTTCGACCGCTGGGCGATACGAATACCCAGACGATCGATCGTCAACTAACTCGCTAGTGGAAGATCCGAATCTTCGCAGAATCAAGCCGTTCCGATCTACGACCGTAAAGGTCTGCGTACAGATCCGTGGCTAGCTGCTCGAGACGCTGAGTGACACTTCTCAGTAGTCGGGCTAGGTACACATCAAGGTCCCCTTGACTGTGTGGGTCATCCAGATCACAAAGACATACCCGGCCGCTCGAGACGCCGAGTGCCACAACCTTGGTAGTCGGGCCGGGGGAAGAATCAAAACGAAAGGGGGAACATACCTGCAGATTAGAGCACACCCGCAGGCGGATGATAACATCAGGTTCCGTCACAGTTAGCCCATGCTAGGGCTCTACCAGACAAATGATTTATCATAAATCCCACACGGGCACGATCTGAAACATACATTCTAGGGTTTAGTTCAAAATGAATGCTGACCTGAGTCAAAAAGCCACGACACCCAGTCTGTTCCCCCACCAAAACGAATTGGAGAAGTCATGGATACATGGGAGGCAGGTAAAGCAACCTCAGGTGTGTGAGATTGCAGGACCGTGGCAGGGGTCGCCACTAGGGATGAGCCGAACACTCCCCGAGTTCGGTTCGAGCCCGAACCCGAACTTCCCATTTGTTCGGGTCCGAACCCGAACTCGAACCCAATGCAAGTCAATTGGGCTGAAAATTCGGTTTTTAGAGTGCCCTCCAAGAGGGCATATATGCTACATATTTGCCATAAAAGGTGTATGGGGGTCCGGGTAGTGCCCTGGGGGACAGGAAACAAGAACAAAAAGTAAAACAAAAAACATTTTTAAAGGGACAGTGAGTTTTCCATGAAATAAGGGTTAAAAATAAAAACCAAAAATTCCTTCAAATATCGTGCCTAGGAGGTCCCCATAACCTGCCCGTGAAGTGGCGGATTTCTAGGATGTATAGAAACACTTAAAAACAAAAAAATGAACGTTTCATATGACGGTAAATGCTTTTCCTTTAATCTATCCATAAACAACTGCTTGGGGCGGCAGTCTGTATGAAAAGAGGAGACATTTTCGTACACGCAGAAAAAGTTTACTGATTTTTTTGGCTAAATTATTGTGAAATATATGCAGGCTTTGGATGAAAGTAACAATAGGTGCTTTAAAATTGGTCCTTTAGCGTCCCCAACAGTGCCGTCACACCGTAACCCCTCTGAGGATATGAATCTGATACAGGCGTCAGTGGCAGTGCACCCAAATATTGTGCTTTTGGTGCCAGGCCTGCAAGTACTATCATACAGTAACCCCTCTGTGGTATTGTGGAAGAGTGCAGGGGTGGACCTTGCGGTCCTATATTAAAAAGATATGCATCTGGTTAAGGCGTCAGTGCACCCAGATATTCTGCCTTTGGTGCAAGACTGCCAGGCCAGCAAGTATCATCATACAGTAACCCCTCTGTGGTATTGTGGAAGAGTGCAGGGGTGGACCATGTGGTCCTATATTGAAAGGTTTT
Organism: Leptobrachium leishanense; assembly: GCA_009667805.1. Classification (NCBI taxonomy): domain Eukaryota; kingdom Metazoa; phylum Chordata; class Amphibia; order Anura; family Megophryidae; genus Leptobrachium; species Leptobrachium leishanense. Next base: position 41,212,289 of record CM019063.1, read on the forward strand.
TGATCGGGTAATGGGCGTCAGTGCACCCAGATATTGTGTCTTTGGTGCCAGGCCAGCAAGTATCATCATACAGTAACCCCTCTGTGGTATTGTGGAAGAGTGCAGGGTTGGACCCTGCTGTTCAAAAAATTAAAATGATATAAATCTGGCACAGGCGTCAGTGCAGCCAAATATTGTGCCTTTCATGGCAGCAAGTGCATTCACACCGTAACCCTTTTGTGGTATTGTGGAAGAGTTCAGTGCTGGAGGTTTTGTGCATGCAGAAGACATACCTGATCTATTCCGTTACTTCGGCATCAGGGGATTGATAGCTGCTGATCCAGGACTGATTCATTTTTATAAATGTCAGTCGGTCTACAGAGTCGGTGGACAGACGCACTCTTTTGTCTGTGACAAAACCTCCAGCGGCACTGAACGTCCTTTCGGAAAGCACGCTAGATGAAGGGCAACCTAGTAGCTGCATAACATATTGGCTAAGTTCTGGCCAGTGATCCAATCTCAACACCCAGTAAGCCAGTGGATCATCTGCTGGAAAGGTATCCAGGTCTGCCCTTGCCCCTAGGTAGTCCTGCACCATATGGTGAAGACGCTGGCAATGGGTGCCTACATTTGACGTCCCTAGTTGTCGAAGACTAAAAAAATTTAAAAAAGCATCAGTCAAGTGGCCCTGGCCTTCACCACTATTCCTCTGATCACCCGCAGCCTCAGAAGCACGTGTGTCAGCACTTGGTAATCTACCAGTGCCTGGCAAGGTGTTACACAAGTGTCGCTTTAGAGCGTCCTCAAGTTTTTTCATCCTGTGCTCCCTCTGTGCGGGCAGGATGAGCTCTGCAACTTTCCCCTTGTATCGTGGATCAAGAAGGGTTGCCAACCAGTAATGATCCCTCTCCTTGATAGCACGAATCCTGGGGTCCTTTAGCAGGCTTTGCATCATTAGGGAGCCCATGCAGCGTAGGTTGGAGATGGCATTAGCTTCCGAGTCTTCCTGGTCAATGAGGATGACCGTATCGTGCACTTCCTCCTCCCAGCCACGCACTAGCCCTTGTGTTTCTGGGCACACGAAACCCTCCCTTGAGGAATCCCCACCTTCAATGCCCCCACTACTTAAATATTCCTCCTCCTCCTCCTTCTGTCTGATCTGAGTAGGACCCGCTGGAATGCTGTCTGCGGAAAGACTGGGGCCTTGAGAGCTAGGGAAGGCCTCCTCTTCCTCCCGCTACTCTGCCTCTAGAGCCACATCTATAATTCCCCGCAGAGTGTGCTCCAGCAGGAACACTAAAGGAATTTTGTCACTGATGCATGCACTGTCCCTGCTCACCATCCTCGTTGCCTCCTCAAATGGTGACAGTACAGTGCATGCATCCTTGATCATCAGCCACTGCAGGGGGGAAAAAAAACCAAGTTGACCTGAACCTGTCCTTGTGCCATACTCACACAGGTACTCGTTGATGGCTCTCTGCTGCTTGTGCAGACGCTGCAGCATTGCTAATGTCGAGTTCCACCTGGTGGGCATGTCACAGCTCAGACGGTTTGTGGGAGGTGGAACTCTCTTTGAATTTCTGCCAGGCGAACGCTTGCTGGGAATGACCGTCTGAAGTGGCTGCAGACTTTTCTGGCCTGGATGAGAAGCTCTGGCAGCCCTGGGTACTTGCTTAGGAAACGCTGTACCACCAGATTTAGGATATGTGCTAGGCATGGTACATGCGTCAATTTACCTTTGCGTAGGGCGGAGAGAAGGTTGCTGCCATTATCGCAGACGATCATTCCCAGCTCAAGCTGGCGTGGTGTTTCACCATCTCTGCACCTGCCCCTGCAGAGCTGACAAAATTTCTGACCCGGTGTGACTCCTGTCCCCTAAACAAACCAGCTCAAGCACAGTATGGCATCTTTTTGCTTGAGCCATTTCGTATATCCTGTCAAGCGTCGGTTTAACTGCCACGTCGAAGGAGAAGAAGAAGGTGGTGGTGGAGCAGACAGACCTCATACAAGCAGCTTTCTGGAGGCGTGGTGGATGAACAAGCTCCAGCACAGAGCCCCGTCTTGGATCCCTCCCAGCTGCAATCAGAGTTACCCAGTGTTCCGTGAAGGAAATGTAACGACCCTGTCCATACTTGCTGGACCACGTGTCTAAAGTCACATGCACCTTGCTGCTGACTGCCTTTGCCAATGACTCGATAACATTGTCTTCCACGTGCTGGTATAGTGCTGGAATGGCCTTGCGTGAAAAGTAATGGCGTTTTGGAACCTGCCACTGTGGTACAGCACATTCAGCAAATTCACGGAAGGGAGCAGAGTCCACCAGCTGGAAAGGCAGAAGCTGCAATGCAAGTAATTTTGCTAAGCTGGCATTTAGACACTGTGCTTGGGGATGGTTGGGACTATATTTTTTATTTCGCTGCAGCAGCTGCGGCAACGTAATCTGACTGCGTAAATCTTCAGCTACTGGTAGGCTTGTGCACCGATTTTTTTTTCGGTTCGATTCGGTTTGATTTTTCGGATTTTTAAACTTTTCGATTCGGCTCGTTTCGACCGATTTCGGTTTCGATTCGATTCGGTTCGGCCCGTTTTTCGGGTCCTTTTTTTTTTCGGAATTTCGACCATTTTTCGTATTTTCGTGTCACTGTACTCGGTTTTTGTATCGACTTTTCGTAATTTCGGAAATTTTCGTTTTTCGGAATTGCACATTTTTCGGAATATCGACCATTTTTCGTATTTCTCGTGTCATTTTGCCCGTTTTTTGTATCGACTTTTCGTTTTTTCGAAAAATTTTCGTTTTTCAGAAAATTTTCGTTTTTACAAAATTTTCGTTTTTCGGAAAATTTTCGTTTTTCGGAACATCTGTTCTCCTCGTTTGACACATTTCAAGTCCATTCGAAAAATCCGAAAATATTTCGTTTCGGCTCGGAAAACATTTCGGATCTGAAATTTTCGGATCTAAAATTTTTCGGAAGTTCGGCCGCATCCGCATCGGCATCGTGAAAATTCCGAAATTCCGAAACCCGAAACGCACATCCCTAGCTACTGGGATGATGTCACATTGTGAGGAAGGACCTGGTACATCCAGTACTGTAGCATCATCCCTGTCGGTGAAGGTTGTAGGCAATGACAAGGCAGGACATACAGTGGGGGTAGAGACAGATGAGGAGGACCTACGCAAAGTTTTGCACCAACGGGATGTGTGGCACTTATTCATAGGTCGCCTCAAGCACGTGGTACCCAAGTGTCCGGTATCTTTCCCACGCTTAAGCCTCATCTGACAGATTACAAATAGCAACGCTGCGCTCTACTGCACATTTCTTAAAGAACTCCCAGACAACAGAGTTGTTGCATGTGTTCTTTGAGACAACAGCACTCTGCACCAGAGCAGCTCTGACATGTGATGCCTTGGACTGGCTAGTGCTACGGTTGGTCACAGAGGATGTTGTGCCTCGTGTTTGCTGTGCCTCCGCCTCCCCCTCTTCCTCACTTAATTCCTCTGTTCGATCTGGCACCCAGGTGGGGTCAGTGACCTCATCATCATTGTCATCATCACCCCCTATCTCCTCGTCACTGGAGCCAACTTGGCAGTATGCTGGAGCTGCTGGGGCAACATGAGTGCCAGTTATTTGTGTGTCATCACTGGCACCCCCTTCCTCTAGGTTGATTTTCTCCCTTCCTCAACCTCAGAGATTGAATCAGAGCACTGTACTTGCTGCGCATCCTCAAGCAGCATGTCACTCTCATTGTAGTCAAACCATTCAGCTGACTCCTCCGTGTGTGATAGCGAGGCTACGGCAGGAGTAGCTGTGGACATGGAGGCTGAATTAGATGCTTTGGCAGCTGAGGTGGACTGTAAAGCACCAGAAGCCTGGCTGGCAGAGGACTCAGAGGATGAGGATGGCCTGGTTAGCCAATCCACCAAGTCCTCTGTATGTTGCTGCTGCTTAAGACGGCCAGCACCAGTTAGAAAGGACAAGCGTGCCCCTGCAGAGGATGCACCACGTCCACCATGATCAGAGGCACAGCCTCCCGACACAGGGGCTGCTTGCCCTCTTATCTGTGTCTGGGAGCGTCTGCCTGTCCTTTTTGTTCGTTCAGATATGGTGAGTGATATATAGATTATATACAGGGTCACAGTGGCAGGGTCATATATACAGGGTTGACGTTCCTGGAGAGATCAGCCAAATGACAAATGATTTAGGTAAACTAAAAAACTAAAAAAATGGTCGGAGTTGTGGCAATTTAGTTTTAATGTGGATAAGTGCAAGATAATGCACCTGGGACGTAAAAACCCAAGGGCTGAATATAGAATATTTGATACAGTCCTAAACTCAACATCTGAGGAAACGGATTTAGGGGTCATTATTTCAGAGGATCTAAGGGTAAGTAGTCAATGTAATAGAGCAGCAGGAAATGCTAGCAGAATGCTTGGAAATGCTGGCAGAATGCTTGGTTGTGTAGGGAGAGGTATTAGCAGTAGGAAAAGGGAAGTGCTCATGCCACTGTACAGAGAACTGGTGAGACCTCACCTGGAGTACTGTGTGCAGTACTGGAGACCGTATCTCCAGAAGGATATAGACATCTTAGAGAGAGTTCAGAGAAGGGCTACTAAAATGGTGTACGGCTTGAAGGAGAAAAGTTACCAGGAAAGGCTTAATGATCTTAACATGTACAGCTTGGAAAAAAGACGAGACAGAGGAGATATGATAGAAACATTTAAATATGTAAAGGGAATCCACAAGGTAGAGGAAGGGAGTATATTTAAAAGGAAACAAAATAGCAAAACAAGAGGACATAGTCTTAGATTAGAGGGGCAAAGGTTTAAAAGTAACATCAGGAAGCATTATTTTACTGAGAGGGTGGTGGATACATCGAACAGTCTTCCAGTAGAAGTGGTAGAGGCCAAAACAGTAATTGAATTTAAGCAGGCATGGGATAGGCATAAGGCTATCCTAAACAAAAGATAAATCCAGGTAAAGTATCCATGTAATTGGACAGACTAGATGGGCTGAAAGGTTCTTATCTGCCGACATTTTTCTATATACAGAACTCTGATTCAACTCTGGTATAAAGATTTAAAGAACTCTGGTATAACTCAGTGAGACACACTGATAGCTGGCAGCCAGTGACAAGAGACAGATCACCTCAATTCACAAATGTTTTAAAGAAATTAGTGAGCCCCGAAATACAGCGTGGTACTGGATGTGTGACGAGACACAGATCACCTCAATTCACAAATGTTTTGTAGAAATTAGTGAGCCCCAAAATACTTGCTGGCAGTGACAAGACACAGATCACCTCAATTCACAAAGGTTTTAAAGAAATTAGTGAGCCCCAAAAAGACTTGGTGGCACAGTGACAAGACCCAGAAGATCACCTCAATTCACAAGTGTTTTAAAGAAAGTTGTAAACCCCAAAAAAACTTGCTGGCACAGTGACAAGACACACATCACCTAAATTCCCTGATATCTGGTAGAAATGAGAACCCCCAGTAGCGTGGCAGACCGGCAGTAACAAGACACAACTATCTCCTTTGAAATCTCCTCTGAAATGCGCGCAGAATCGGCGCGTGGAAACGTTATATAGTGTGCTACGGGACTTAGCTCTGTGAGCCCATGATTGGGCAAAATTTGGGTGGTCTAATTCATCGACACGAGAGGCACATGCAGCGAGCTGCTGACCCACGTCTGCAGGGTCCATGGCCCTAGCGTAATGTCAGGATCGGGTAACCCCGCTTGCAGACTGTAAGCCAACAGACCCTGACCAACTAGTCCTTAGTAATGGACAGGTTATGGTCAGTAATACTGTGAATGACGAACACAAAGAAAGTGGCGGAGTGCAAAGTAAAACAACCTGCAGAATAAAGTAACCCACAGTGCTCTAGCTAGCCGGTCCTTAATAATGGCCGGGTTAAGCAGAGCAAACCAACAAAAACACACATAGGCAGGGGTTAAGGAAATAGAGGTCCGTTATACTATGCCAGAATTCAGGGCGCCAGAATACAGGGAAGTCGAGACAAGCCGGGATCGTATTAACCAGGAATTCAGTCAAATAGGATTTCAGAAATAACAACAAGGCACTAGGCGTAACTGGAACCATGCTAGGGCAACTTGCTAAGAGAAAGGAAGCCCTTTAAATGGAGCCACAACACTTCCTATTGGTGCTCAGAGGAGACGCCCTGCTCTGCTATAGGATCGCTGGTCATGTGCTGCGATTGGTTGTCCTTCCTGCATGCTGCGTCTGATTCGGGGGCAGCACCATTCTCTGTCCTGTAGTACACAGTACCCTGGAGTAAGGCTTTCTGGATATCAGCTGCTGTGACGGCCGCAACATTTCCCCGGACATGGGTCAAAGGTGCAACATTTCCCCGGACATGGGTCGAAGGTGCAACATTTCCCCGGACATGGGTCGAAGGTGCAACATTTCCCTGGACATGGGTCGAAGGTGCAACATTTCCCTGGACATGGGTCGAAGGTGCAACATTTCCCCGGACATGGGTCGAAGGTGCAACATTTCCCTGGACATGGGTCGAAGGCGCAACATTTCCCTGGACATGGGTCGAAGGCGCAACATTTCCCTGGACATGGGTCGAAGGCGCAACATTTCCCTGGACATGGGTCGAAGGCGCAACATTTCCCCGGACATGGGTTGAAGGAACAACATTTCCCCGGACATGGGTCGAAGGTGCAACACTTCCCTGGACATGGGCCACCGTGACACCTTTTGGTCACAATTCAGAGCTCTTTCAATAACCCTGATAGATGGGGTGTTTGCAATTTATGTAGTTTAGGTTTTGTTCCAAAGAGCATCGTTACAGTTTTGTCAGTATTTAGAAAAAGTTTGTTATCTTTGATCCACTTTTCTACCTCTGTGAATTGTTCTTGCTGCACGGCCTCCAGCTGCGGGAGATTTGGTTTACTGGTATAGATTACGGTGTCATCTGCGTACAGTCTGCCTGCCAGCCATAATTCCAATGTGCCAGCCATAATACCAGTCTCCCAGCCAGACATAATTCCATTGTGCCAGCCATAATACCAGTGTGCCATGCATAATACCAGTGTGCCATTCCAGTCTGCCAGCCATAATACCATTGTGCCATGCATAATATCAGTGTGCCATAATACCAGCCTGACATGCCATGCATACCAAGTGCCATAATGTATACTCGACAAAAAATAATGGCTGCATGAACCCAACACTAGAGTGTTCGGCTTGATGAAAAGGTGGCATCTCTATCTGTGATACACTTACACAATGCACATTACTGTGAGTTTTATTGCTGTGGAGCTCTGTGATACACTCATACACTGCACATTACTGTGAGTTTTATTGCTACATACCCCTGGGGTGTAGGTGGGATATTACTATGTATGTGAATGTATGGCTGTGTGTGTAAATGCATGTATTTGTCTTTAAACAGGCTCCTGTGCATATAATTCTGCGCCTGTGTCCTTGTTGCAGTCCGGCATTGCCCCATTGCCCTGCGCCCTAACAGCTGGTATTGCTCGTAGAATCGCCACATTATCTGCTTCCTCCACTCCAAAAAGTAAGAATGACAGTGGGCGTCTTGGCAGCATTGTGAGGAACAGGTAGGAGACTAACTAGTGGCGCGGGGCAGCAGGAGGTTAAAGGGGGACCCTGCTCAAATTTTACGTTTTTTCCCCTTTAACCTCTTTGCTGCTGACGACGTGCTGCGCGCATCCTCTGGTTTCATGTTTGTGTGCAGAGGATGTATCCAGGACGCCGTTGAAGTCCTTGAGCTCTGTGTCATTTCTTTCTACTTTCACAGCAGGTTGACATCTGTCAGGATACAGGTTCCGGGGCAATAGATGCGAGCCACTATGCAATAAATCAGAGGGTTTGCAAAGAAGATATATATTCAGAAGGATTTATTATAAGGACACAGGAGAAATAACAATATAAAAGGGGGTTATGCAAAAAAGGGGAACGATGAATAAACAATGATAGGTTTAACCCGGAGGCATACAGATGAGGCAAGAATAAAAAGGGTGATATATTAACGATGGAGATCCAGAACAAAGGAATATATACACGCATATATATATATAACACATACATAAAATGAGAGAGTTATGAAGTAAGAGGAAAACAGATATAACGTATACAGATTACAGGTAATGGTACTTAAAGCAGAGAAAAAGATATAGGTTATTCAGAGAAAGACACTTAGAAGAGTTTAAGGAAAACAAGAATACACTGAATAAATATATGCAAGAGAGAAGATAACAAAGAGGAAGAAGTCTTTAAATAATAAAGTAGTAACTTAGTCCTCAGAGTGCACTCTGCATAGGTATCCAGGTAGTAAATGAAATAAATCCTTGTAATCCAGGGGAGGTGATGGGAGAAATCCAGGGGGAGAAACAATAAATCCAGTAAGTAGGAAGAGGAGATCCAGCAGGTAGAAGTGGGATCCAGAACTCAGGTAAGTAGGGATTGCACAAGTTCAGCTCCTAACAGCTTGGAGGTTCCAAGTCAATGAGAAAGCATTGGGCTTCAGGTGTGGCCTGGTTTTATGCAGGGTGATCAGTGGGATTAAACAACACCTGAGCGCTGCATGGTAGGAGGTGAATCTCAGTACTACTGCTGCAAATCCTACTACTATAAGGCAGCGCTATGCTTTTTATTACGCCGTCGGCGATTTTCCTTACAACATCTTTCCCTCGCTGTATGACTTCCCCTGGACACTGATATAATCACTCAAGAGCGTGATGATGTCAGAGTCTCTCCCACTCCCCCTCCTCAAGCTGGGAAATCCCTTTACTGGAGATACAGGTGTCCTTTGGGCCACTGTATCTCTGGTACCGTAAGTGTAGGGCTGAAACAACTTATCGATAATGAAAATAGCTATTTTCATTATTGATTAATCAGTTTATTGGTTAATCGTCACGTTTAAAGCACATACTGTTTAGAATCAGACCGAGCTAAACGATAACCTCAGATGCTGCTTCAAAGCTGACTGGAGAAGACATGCCGCTGCTTTACTCTGTATGGTTTAGTTCTAGGCTTATGTTTGACACTGACAATTTGTTTTTATTTAGTCTACAACAGTAGCAGAACTAACACACAGACCTTGGGATACTGCCACTGGGTGGAGGAGCTTTACTGTTGGTGTTTTATCCTTACTTGAAGTTGGAGTCCTGTGATGCCACCCCACCCTCCCTGCCTCCCTCTAACCCAGAGCTGCCATCCCGCTGGTCTGGACCCTTCCCCCAAACTCCATCCCTCTTTGCCCAAACTCTCTCCCACATCTGGTCCATCCCCACATTCAGTTTCTTCATCAAATTAAAGGGACACTCCACGCACCCTGACTATAGCTTATTAAAGTGGTCAGGCTGCATGGATCGCCTCCCCTTCTCACCCAACTTTATAATAACAACCTCATAAATCGAATAATCGATTTTGAAAACAACTGTCAGTTGCAGCTCTACGTATGTTCTACAGGGCCATATGGGGCATTAGTGGATAGGCAAGAGTCTGCCTTATTACACATTTTATCTAAAACAAAAGCTATTGTACTGGTGCAGGGAGAGGCGGGAGTCCTATTGACCCCTGCATCACCATTCTGTACAACCCACAAGGTCAAGTGAAGTGTCATTGAAAAGATAGAGTCTGGCCTTTCCGATGATACCAAACATGACCATATACTGTGTGAAAAAAAAAAACAATTGCAAAACGTCTTTTTTCTGTTCTAAGGTCACTGCACTAATTCACCTTCTCATTTCCCACACTGAGCAAATTTGAAAGTGACTGCATATTGCGTTACTATGCATTATTTCATTTAAAAATGGGGGGGGGGACTATGGGAGGACTAGCCCCTTAGCGCCTTATGACCTTGCTACGTCTGCATCTATTCACTGCCCGCTTCTCTGTCCTTTGCCAGTTTGGGAGGAGCAGCCAGCCACATGACCCTGCTTCCTCCCAGGCTGCATGTCACATTACTCCATGCCGCAGCAGCACTGGGAGTAAGTGATCATATAACAACACTTCCTCCCAGTGCTCCATTCTGCAAGCAAAGACCTGCTGCAGGTTCCCAGCTTCAAAGAAGGTGAAGTAAATATGAGAAGGTGGGGGAATGGACTGGAAACGGAGAGGGGTGTCATGAAAATGAGAAGGAGGGGGAAATGAATATGAGAAGGGGGAATGGACAGAAAAAAGGAGGGGGTGTAATGAATAGGAGGGGGAAATGGGGTGAAATTAACATGACAGGAGGGGGAATGGACTGAAAAAGGAGGGGGTGTAATGAATAGGAGGAGGGGGAAATGGGTGAAATGAATATGAGAAGGAGGGGAATGGACAGAAAAAGGATGGGGAATGGGGTGAAATGAACATGACAGGAGGGGAAATGGATTAAAAAAGTATGGTGAAACATGAAATTAATATGAAAATGAGGGGGGAATGGACTGAAAAAGAGGGGGTGAAATGAACATGAAAAAGAGGGGTGGGCATAAAAACGAGGGGAGAATGGTGTTGGAGGGGGAGAATTTACATGGAAAGAAGGGAGGGGGAGAAAATGGGCATGAGAAGGAGAGGAAGGGAGGAAAGGGGTAGAGAGTAGAGGAAGACAATGGAAAAGAGGGAAAGAAGGTGCACAGAATGGGGGGCATGAGCGTCCCTAGCTCTGTCAAATTTTGCACTCTGCTGATATGCGTACCCTCCATATAATGCGAAAACGGGATCACCTGTGCATGTGCCCCATAAACATGACATCCGTGATATCTGATTGGCTGAGAATGCAAATCACAGATGATTTGATAAGAACTTGACACTTTGTTATGAATTTTACAGATCTTCAGTTTCAGTTTGTCCTTCTGACAGTGTGCAATTACTTTGCTTTGCAGCCCTGCTGCAGGTGAGTTTGAACTGGTACTGAAGATCTGTAGAATTCAAAACAAAGTGCTAAATTTATATCTAATCTGTGATTCGCATTCTCAGCAAACCAAATATCACGAATGTTATATATATATATCTGTAAAAATATTGTGGGGGGGGGGCACAATTTACTGTTCTTGCCTCGGGTGCAAAAGGAGCTAGCTACGGCTCTGGGTCAGACGAGCGCAGTTATCACGTCCGTGTTGCCGCACATTTGTACGTCCGGCAGCTTCTGACCAATGGAGCCCCACACACGAAATACGACCGCACGGAAGTGCGGATGCATGGCGGATGCGGCAAACGGACGCAGGTTAGGCAAGAACGTAATACTGCTAGAACGGACGTGCGGAGTGCGCCACGTCCACAACGTCCGCATAGCTTTCTGTGTGAGTGATGGAGCATGGTCAGACGGACTGCATTTATACGTCCAGCATTTTTGACGGACAGAATGTTTTTTCATTGTAATTTATTTTCCCTGCTACATCAGTCAAAAAATCCGTCAGTGAAAAACACGGACTGTGTGGCCACTACCTTGTTGTCAGTCAGTAAGTACGTCCGTACTGCACGGACGCACAGTCCGTATAAAATGCGCTCATCTGACCCTAGCCTAAGAGAGCGATTCACACCAGACATCCCAAGAATATTGCTACACTGAAACAGTTTTGTGAAGAGGAGTGGTCCACAATTACTCCAGATCGTTGTGCAGGTCTGATCTGCAACTACAGGAAACGTTTGGTTGAGGTTATTGCTGCCAAAGGAGGGTCAACCAGTTATTAAGTCAAAAGGTTCACGTACTTTTTCCACGCTGCACTGTGAATGTTTACATGTTATGTTCAATAAAAACATGAAAACATATGTTTGTGTTGTATTATTTTAAGCAGACTGTGTTTTTCAAATTGTTGTGACTTAGATGAAGATCAGAGCACATTTTATGACCAATTCATGCAAAACTCCACGTAATCCCAAAGGGTTCACATACTTTTTCTTGCAACTGTATGATTGAAACCAGGTTAGCGTGTGATCACCAATACCAGAGTTTTTAAGTTTTTGTAATAAGATGCCATGGTCTACTGTGTCAAAGGCCTTGGCAAAATCAAGGAAGATGGCTCCAGTTAGGTTTCCTTGTTCCATGCCAGCTTGGATATCATTGGAAACTTTTAGAAGGGCAGTTGTAGTTGAATGATTTGGACGAAAGCCGGATTGATCTGGGGTTAAACGGTTCCAATACTGATAATAATCACTTAATTGTGTGTAGACGCATTTTTCCAGGATTTTTGACATTACAGGAAGCAATGATATCGGACGGTAGTTGGATACCAAAGTATTGTCTCCACTTTTATGGATAGGTACCACTCTTGCAGTCTTCCAGAATTTGGGTATGTATCCAGTCACCAGTGATTCATTGATTAGGGTTGCGACAGGTTTTGCAATTGCCGGCGCACTGATTTTCAGCAGCATTGCTGGTATTTGATCAGGTCTAGACTGGTATTTCATTTTTACTGAATCGATTCGATAAACCATCGAACGCAGCTGACAATCCGCCACACAGACCACCGAACGCAGCCGACGACCCGCCACACAGACCACCAAACGCAGACGACGACCCGCCACGCAGACCACCAAACGCAGCCGACGACCAGCCACGCAGACCACCAAACGCAGCCGACGACCCGCCACGCAGACCACCAAACGCAGCCGACGACCCGCCACGCAGACCACCAAACGCAGCCGACGACCCGCCACAGACCACTGAACACAGCCGACGACCCACCACCGAACACAGCCGACGTCCCACCACACAAACCACCAAACGCAGCCGACGACCCGCCACACAGACCACCGAATGCAGATGACCCTGCACACAGACCACCGAACGTAGCAGACGACACGCCACAGACCACCGAACGCAACCGACAACCCGCCACACAGACCACCGAACGCAATGACAATCCGCCACACAGACCACCGAACACAGCCGACGACCCACCACCGAACGCAGCCGACGACCCGCCACACAGACCACGGAACGCAGCCGACGACCCGCCACACCGAATGCAGCCAACGACCCGCCACACAGACCACCGAACGCAGCTGACGACCCGGCACACAGACCACCGAATGCAGCCAACGACCCGCCACACAGACCACCGAATGCAGCAAACGACCCGCCACACAGACCACCGAATGCAGCCAATGACCCGCCACACAGACCACCGAATGCAGCCGACAAGACTCCAACCAACCACCAAACGCTGCCAGAAAAAGCCGACAATCTGCTAAACAGGGGGAAAAAAAAAACAGGACGGCCCGAGTTTGATATTCCTTAGAATGACATAGGAAACAATGGCAGAATCAGGGCCCTGCTCACAGCACCAACACAAGCTGCATTTATTCATTAAAAGGAAAATAAAGAAGTCTCCACTGCCTGGGCCAGCTTGGTCATGTTACTTTCCCGATTGTCGGTGCATTTATGTGTGGTTTGGCTCACACTGCAGCACAGGAGGTGCCAGGGGTCGTGACGGAGAGGTCACAGCGCGCTACGTCATTACTGCAGAGGAAGGAAAACGCACGGTGCCCAACCAACATGGCGCCGCGGCGAGGATACTCGCGCGGTCACGTGCCAGGTGCGCGTCCCGGAGAATTGACGTGAATTTATAGAGGGCCGAGGATAGGACCGGTGTCACGCTGTCACGTCACGTGTCTGTCAGTCGAAAATTATGGCGCGAGCCGGTGTTCCGTCGAGGAGCGTCAGAGCGCCGGATAGTGCAAGCGAAGCTCTGGGAGGTGCAGCGGCCCCTACTCTGAGGGTGGACGAGAAGAGCACCAAGGTAGAGTGTCACATGACCTCAAGCCGCACGTCACCTGTGCAGCACAATAGTGTGTGTGTCCTATGAGAGGCTGCACCCGCAGTGTCTTGTGGGGGAGTCCTGCCTTTTGGGGTGACCCCTTGATGGGCTGTGTATACCGGTGTTGCCCTGTAGCCCCAACATTGTACCCCCACCCTGCGCGCAGCGCTGTGTTCCCCCTCGCCCGACCTGCGCGCAGCGCTGTATTCCCCCTCGCCCGACCTGCGCGCAGCGCTGTATTCCCCCTCGCCCGACCTGCGCGCAGCGCTGTATTCCCCCTCGCCCGACCTGCGAGCAGCGCTGTATTCCCCCTCGCCCGACCTGCGAGCAGCGCTGTATTCCCCCTCGCCCGACCTGCGAGCAGCGCTGTGTTCCCCTCGCCCGACCTGCGAGCAGCGCTGTATTCCCCCTCGCCCGACCTGCGAGCAGCGCTGTATTCCCCCTCGCCCGACCTGCGAGCAGCGCTGTATTCCCCCTCGCCCGACCTGCGAGCAGCGCTGTATTCCCCCTCGCCCGACCTGCGAGCAGCGCTGTATTCCCCCTCGCCCGACCTGCGAGCAGCGCTGTATTCCCCCTCGCCCGACCTGCGAGCAGCGCTGTATTCCCCCTCGCCCGACCTGCGAGCAGCGCTGTATTCCCCCTCGCCCGACCTGCGAGCAGCGCTGTGTTCCCCCTCGCCCGACCTGCGAGCAGCGCTGTATTCCCCCTCGCCCGACCTGCGAGCAGCGCTGTATTCGCCCTCGCCCGACCTGCGCTGTATTCGCCCGAGCTGCGCTGTATTCGCCCGAGCTGCGCTGTATTCGCCCGAGCTGCGCTGTATTCGCCCGAGCTGCGCTGTATTCCTCCTCGCCCGACCAGCGCTGTATTTCCCCTCGCCCTGTGTTGTGCGCAGCGCTGTATTCCCCCCGCGCTGTATTCTGCACTGCATGCAGCGCTGTATTCCCCCTCGCCCGGCCATCGCTGCGCCCCTTTGCGCGCAGTGCAGCACCCCTCCGATTGGATCCGACACATATGATTGAAACCAGGTTAGCGTGTGAGCAACAATACCAGAGTCTTTAAGTTTTTGTAATAGGATGCCATGGTCTACTGTGTCAAAGGCCTTGGCAAAATCAAGGAAGATGCTCCGGTTCAAACCTCCCAGACGCCATCAAATCTTCCCAAAGTCCTCTAAAGAGATCTCTATTAACATACCTCAAGAATGCGCCGGTTAACATGTAACACACAGGGTTATTCAAAGAGAATCAAAGTCCCCGCACGTTCGGTCACTTTTCATTCTCTTGAATTCGGTGTGATTCAGTGATCCCATTTTGGCGACCCTGCAGTGTATTCAAGCATCACAGGGCTGTTTTAAGTGCAGTGAAAAGCTGCCGCAAACCTGCCGAACACTCACCGCAAAACCCCAGGCGAAGGCACACAGACACCTGCAAAAACATCTGGATTAGCCCCGCGAACACGCAGGGGAAACCTGAGCAGCCGCCGATCACGCGCAGCTGCCGGAAAAACTGACACCGCAGACGAATGGAGTGGAAAGAAAAAAAAAACTACGCTTAAATGTTTGAAAAGTGAAACCCTGTTTGCAAAGAAACTACTGAGTGAAAATGTCTGAAATTTACATATGATCCAATGAATGATAATAAAAAGGGCTGTTACAGAAAAAAGAAACAGAATTTATTTTTTTTCACAAAAATCCGAAAAAATGCCTAAATGATTCTGTAAAATGAGACTTTACTGCAGAATATTTTAATAAACGGTTTATTAGATATTGTATAAAAACGGGAATATTTTTAACATTGAAGCCTATGGGATTCTCATAAATAAACCTGCCGCATGAAGCAACCGAACAGCAGGGCAATTCGGCAACCTTTCACTGTTTTTGTTCTCTGAATAGACTAAGCATTGCTTCTCTATGGGGATTTCACTGCCCTCGAACAGGCACCGAACAGGCACCATACTGTATGTGCAGGCAATTCGCCAACAGTTGGCGAACTGCTTGCTCTCCGGATAGCTGAATGGCCAGGAAAGGTAACCGAACGCTTAATTTCAGCGTTCGGTTACCTTTCGCCAGCAATTCAAATCTCTTTGAATAACCCTGATAGTGACTATATACAGAATGCGCCTGTAAACATGGAACACAGTGACTATATACAGAATGCACCTGTAAACATGTAACATAGTGACCTATATACAGAATGCACCTGTAAACATGGAACACAGTGACTATATACAGAATGCACCTGTAAACATGTAACACTGTGACCTATATACAGAATGCACCTGTAAACATGTAACACTGTGACCTATATACAGAATGCACCTGTAAACATGTAACATAGTGACTATATACAGAATGCACCTGTAAACATGGAACACTGTGACCTATATACAGAATGCACCTGTAAACATGGAACACAGTGACTATATACAGAATGCACCTGTAAACATGTAACACTGTGACCTATATACAGAATGCACCTGTAAACATGGAACACAGTGACTATATACAGAATGCACCTGTAAACATGGAACACTGTGACCTATATACAGAATGCACCTGTAAACATGGAACACAGTGACTATATACAGAATGCACCTGTAAACATGTAACACTGTGACCTATATACAGAATGCACCTGTAAACATGTAACACTGTGACCTATATACAGAATGCACCTGTAAACATGTAACATAGTGACTATATACAGAATGCACCTGTAAACATGTAACATAGTGACTATATACAGAATGCACCTGTAAACATGGAACACAGTGACTATATACAGAATGCACATGTAAACATGTAACACAGTGACTATATACAGAATGCACATGTAAACATGTAACACAGTGACTATATACAGAATGCACATGTAAACATGTAACACAGTGACTATATACAGAATGCACCTGTAAACATGTAACATAGTGACTATATACTTTTCATACGGTGGATCTACTCGCTCCGGGTAGCGGTGTCCGTCACCAGCTAATTGCACATATGTTCACATGTTCGGTGGCAAATTTGGCGGTTAGTGACTAACCTAGGAGCTATATGTTTATCGTGCTGTCAGAGGAAGCTTTGGATCAGGTGACTCTCTCTGAAGCCGTATGGTTTTTAGGGCTGTCGAACTCGGGTCCCCCCCCTCCCCAGGTGTTTCTGAACTGCACCTTCTATGATTCTCTGGCCATTTATTGCATTCTGGGAATTGTAGGCAATAAATGTCTGGAGTTTGGGATCCCAGGTCTAGACGTACATTTCAATTCATACGTTCTGCTCTCACCGGAAACACCCCCTGGGCACATCCGGTCACGGTGCGTGTAAAGGAGAGTCTGGATTTTGTGCCATTTTTCCTGTGAATAATCTCTTTATATTTTTATATATCTTTTATTCGTTCCCTCCCATGGACAGATCATTAACTGGCTGAAGAAGATGTACGGCGAGCAGCCCATTCCCCACTACGAGGTGAACACCAGGAACGTGGATATCCTGTATGAGGTGGCGAAATGGAACAACACGCGTGACCAAGATCTGGGCCTCCTCATCGAGGATACCAAGGAGAAATCTGCAGAGGTTCAAGCAGAGGGTCCGTAACCGACCACTAATGGTCCTCTGCCACATGCGGTCATCCTGTCAATCCCTCTCGCTCCTCCGGTTGTGTCTGTGCGGTCGCCCCTCCCATTGGTGTCTGTGCGATCCCACCACCATTTATTTGGGGGACACACACACACACCTCTCCATGTGTTGCTTGCATCCTTTACTACACGTTTTACGTTTTGTATTTAATGATAAATCCATTTTTTCTCTTAATTCTGTATTTCAGCAAAATACCTGCAGGAGCTGCTGTCGGACAGCCTGGGCCCGTCCTGCATGGACCTCTCTCGAATGGGTAACGGCTATATGAGCCAGTTGGTTGACAGCTGCCTGGCGCTGGAGTTAAAGGACTCGTCCCTCACCAGGTAGTGTCGTTTGTTAAAGCCTTTCTCTGGAGTCCCAGGGTTTGCTTTTATTTGATCTAACGTTGTCCCGATCGGGTTTTTTGAGCCTCTGATGCGAGCCTGGTAGTACTTTGGATCGGCTGATCGCCCTAATCCGATGCCTCACAACTCCTGACTGGCCCGCCGGCTCGGCCCCTGAAGTGAGTCCTGGGGATTTACTTGCAGCACCTTCCTACTGACAGGACGAAAGAAGACGCTGAGCATAGAGGTGCACATGCTCCAGTAGGGAGTCTCGCAGCATCGTCTCTGCCTCCTTCATGACTTGTGAGCAGGCAGGGAAGACGGCCAGAGTCCCTTGCGAGGCTGTGGGACTCCAGCTGGCAGTCCCACGGCCGTTCAAAGACTCGGGATGGGATCAACTTGAAAAAAGATCCCAAAAATTGGACACTATTGGTTTGACATCCCTGATCTGGAAAGCTGTGTCTCCATGAGACCTGATGCAAAGGTGACCCCCCCCCCCCCCGGCTGCTTTTGACACTGTCAGTCACCCCCTCCTTCTACAGACTCTCAGCTCTCTTTGTCTCTGACACTGTGCTCTCTTGGATTGACTCTTATCTAACAGGTCCTTCTCTGACATTCTGGTAACTCCTCCTCATTGCCTTTATCTGTTGGTGTACCTCAAGGCTCTGTCCTTGGTCCTCTGCTCTTCTCTATCTACACCTCCTCCCTGGGCAAAATCATTCACAGCTTTGGCTTTAATTACCACCTCTACGCTGGTGACACTCAGATCTACCTCTCTACCCCTGATCTCTCTCCCTGTCCTTTCCAAAGTCAGCGACTGCTTAGGTGGTGAGAGGCCATCCAGGAGATGTCAGATAAAGATTAGCATGTCCAAGACTGAGCTCCTACTAATTCCTCCCTCTAATGCCTCCCCACCCCGTGACTTCTCTATCTCCCCATCAAACCAGCTTCGCTGTCAGAGTTACACTTGACTCTGCTCTTTCCTCCTCCTGCCGATACCAACTGCATAATATTTCCAGAATTCGGCCATTTCTTACGGCTGTCACCACAAAACAACTCATACACGCCCTGGTAATCTCCCGACTCGACTATTGTAATAATCTCTTATCTGGCCTCCCTCTGTCCCGCCTCTCCCCCCTACAATCCATCCTGAACGCCTCCGTCAGGCTAATTCACCTCACCCGCCGCTCTGTCTCTGCCGCTCCCCTCTGCGAGTCCCTTCACTGGCTCCCCATCCACTGCAGAATTAAGTTCAAAATCCTTATCCTTACCTACAAAACCCTCACTAACTCAGCGCCCCACTACCTGTCCTCACTAATCACCAAATACACCCCAGCCCGCTCCCTAAGGTCAAACAGTGACCTGCGCCTAGCTTCTCCCCGCATCACCTCTTCCCATGATAGACTGCAGGATTTCTCACGCGCAGCCCCCACTCTCTGGAACGCTCTCCCTCGTACTGTCAGACTTTCCCCTAACTTCTCTTCCTTCAAACGCTCCCTTAAAATGTTCCTATTTAGGGAAACCGACCCCCCCCCCTCAAACTCACTGATACACCTCACTGC
This sequence comes from Leptobrachium leishanense, assembly GCA_009667805.1. Lineage (NCBI taxonomy): Eukaryota > Metazoa > Chordata > Amphibia > Anura > Megophryidae > Leptobrachium > Leptobrachium leishanense. Next base: position 41,231,520 of record CM019063.1, read on the forward strand.
CCCTTGCAGCCCATCCCTCTCGCCTTGCAGCCCATCCCTCTCGCCTTGCAGCCCATCCCTCTCGCCTTGCAGCCCATCCCTCTCGCCTTGCAGCCCATCCCTCTCGCCTTGCAGCCCATCCCTCTCGCCTTGCAGCCCATCCCCACCTGTTTCCACCCCACCCCCCGAAACCCTTCTAGATTGTGAGTTCCTACGGGAATAGGGCCCTCGTTTCCTCCTCCTACTGATTTTATCAAATGTTGTTCAATGTATTGTAACCCTGTCTATATATTGTGCCCATTGTACAGCGCTGCGGAATATGCTGGCGCTTTATAAAGAATAATAATAAAACGCAACTTTGAGTTTGCTGCTGGGAAATAAAGAATAGAAATGCTTATTTATCAAGCAGCTATCCCTGATTATCACAGTCCTGTCCGCTCCATACGCTGCCATGAGAGGACTGACTGCTGGGCTATAGGCCAGTGCTTGCCAACCCTCGTCCTCAGGTCCCCCTAACAGGTCAGGTTTTGCAGATCACGTTGGGGGAAATGCAGACTGAATCCTGCAATCACTGAGCAGCAAATCATATCACCTGTGCTGTGCTTCACATATCCTGCAAACCTGACCTGTGAGAGGGACCTGAGAACCACTGCTAGAGTTAAAACGGCGCCATCATGTGTCTATATTTGCACACTGCATGGTGCGTGTATTCAGTGGGTAATGGAGGAGAATCCAGTTTTGCTGATGTCTTCCCTAACCGTGATCGCTGCGTCTTTTCCAGTTACATCCCCGCTGTCAACGACCTGAGCACCGAGCTGGTTTTCATGGAGTCCAGTAACGAAGAGCAGGAGCTGGCGCTGCGTAACATGAGGAAGAGGCTGACCGATGCCCTGGTGCTTGAGAAGTCGTTGGAAGGGTGAGCTCCCAGCAATCGCTTTCAACAGCAAGAAACCCTCGTCTTCTGAAATCTCTTGGCCAAGAACATGTGTTTTTTTTGTGTATGCATTCACATATATAGCCGTGTGACTGTTCAGTTCTAGATATGGTGAAGAGGCGATGGTCGGCCAGCACTCCTTATTTTACATGTTAAACCAAGGGTCACCATCTGACCCTCAGACCTTTTTCATACATTTTCCCTGGTCTCCGCTGATCTGAGTGGCTGAGCATCATGGGAGATTAAGTTCCAAAACATCTGGGGGCCAAGGCTGCTGATACCTGGGTTAAACGTATAAGCCAAAGGTCCCCCAGTCCCTGCAGATCAACTGAAGTTTAAGGTGTAATTCTTCCACACCCTTTCCTCCCTCTCCCCCCTTTCCTCTTCCCCCCCCCTTCCTCTCCCCCCTTTCCTCTCCCCCCTTTCCTCTCCCCCCTTTCCTCTTCCCCCCCCCTTCCTCTTCCCCCCTTCCTCTCCCCCCTTTCCTCTTCCCCCCCCTTTCCTCTTCCCCCCCCCTTCCTCTTCCCCCCCTTTCCTCTTCCCCCCTTTCCTCTTCCCCCTTTCCTCTTCCCCCCCTTTCCTCTTCCCCCCTTTCCTCTTCCCCCCCTTTCCTCTTCCCCCCCTTTCCTCTTCCCCCCCTTTCCTCCTCTTCCCCCCTTCCTCTCTTTCCCCCCTCCCCCCTTCCTCCTCTTCCCCCCCTTTCCTCCTCTTCCCCCCCCCTTTCCTCTTCCCCCCCTTTCCCTTCCCCCCCTTTCCTCTTCCCCCCCCTTTCCCTTCCCCCCCTTTCCTCTTCCCCCTTTCCTCTTCCCCCCCTTTCCTCCTCTTCCCCCTTTCCTCCTCTTCCCCCTTTCCTCCTCTTCCCCCCTTTCCTCCTCTTCCCCCCTTTCCTCCTCTTCCCCCCCTTTCCTCTTCTTCCCCCTCCCCCCTTCCCCCTCCCCCTTCCCCCTCCCCCCTTCCCCCCTTCCCCTCCCCCCTCCCCCTCCCCCTCCCCCCCTTCCCCCTCCCCCCTTCCCCTCCCCCCCTTTCCCCTCCCCCTTTCCCCCTCCCCCCTTTCCCCTCCCCCTTTCCCCCTCCCCTTTCCCTCCCCCCTTTCCCCTCCCCCCCTTCCCCCTCCCCCCCTTTCCCCCTCCCCCCTTTCCTCTCCTCCCCCCCTCCCCTTTCCCCCCCCTTTCCCCCCTTTCCCCCCTCCCCCTCCCCCTCCCCCTTCCCCCTCCCCCCTTTCCCCCTCCCCCCTTTCCCCTCCCCTTTCCCCTCCCCCCCTTTCCCCCTCCCCCCTTTTCACCCTCCCCCCTTTCCTCTCCTTCCCCCCTCCCCCTTTCCCCCTTCCCCCTCCCCCCTCCCCCCTTTCCCCCCCTTTCCCCTCCCCCTTTCCCCTTTCCCCCTCCCCCTTTCCCCCTCCCCCTTTCCCCTCCCCCCTTTCCCTCCCCCTTTCCCCCCCTTTCCCCCTCCCCCCTTTCCCCCTCCCCCCTTTCCCCCCCCCCCTTTCCTCTCCTTCCCCCCCCCCTTTCCCCCTTCCCCCCTACCCCTCCCCCTCCCCCCTTCCACCTCCCCCCTTTCCCCCTCCCCCTTTCCCCCTCCCCCCCTTTCCCCCTCCCCCCTTTCCCCCTCCCCTTTCCTCTCCTTCCCCCCTCCCCCTTTCCCCCCTTTCCCCCCCTTTCCCCCCTTTCCCCCCCCTCCCCCCCTCCCCCTTTCCCCTTCCCCCTCTCCCCCTCCCCCCTTTCCCCCTTTCCCCTCCCCCCTTTCCCCCTCCCCCTTTCCCCTCCCCCCTTTCCCCTCCCCCTTTCCTCTCCTTCCCCCCCCCTTTCCCCCTCCCCCCTCCCCCTCCTCCCCCTCCCCTCCCCCCCTTCCACCTCCCCCCTTTCCCCCTCCCCCTTTCCTCTCCTTCCCCCTCCCCTTTCCCCCTTTCCCCCCCTTTCCCCCTTTCCCCTCCCCTTTCCCCCTCCCCCCTTTCCCCCTCCCCCCTTTCCCCCCCCCCCTTTCCCCCTCCCCCCCTTCCTCCCCCTTCCCCTCCCCCCCTTCCCCCTCCCCCCTTCCCCTCCCCCCTTTCCCCCTCCCCCCCCTTCCCCCTCCCCCCCTTCCCCCTTCCCCCTTCCCCCTCCCCCCTTTCCCCCTCCCCCCTTCCCCTCCCCCCCCTTTCCCCCCTCTCCCCTCCTTCCCCCTCCCCCCTTCCCCCTCCCCCCTTCCCCTCCCCCCTTCTCCCCCCTTCCTCTCCCCCCTTCCCCTCCCCCCCTTTCCCCCTCCCCCCCCTTTCCCCTCCCCCCTTTCCCCTCCCCCTCCCCCTCCCCCCTTCCACCTCCCCCCTTTCCCCCTCCCCCTTTCCTCTCCTTCCCCTCCCCCCTTTCCCCCCCTTCCCCCCTTTCCCCCCCTTTCCCCCTTCCCCCTCTCCCCCTCCCCCCTTTCCCCTCCCCCCTTTCCCCCTCCCCCCTTTCCCCCTCCCCCTTTCCCTCCCCCTTTCCCCCCCTTTCCCTCCCCCCCCTTTCCCTCCCCCCCCTTTCCCCCTCCCCCCTTTCCCCCTCCCCCCCCTTTCCCCCTCCCCCCTTTCCCCCTCCCCCCTTTCCCCCTTCCCCCTCCCCCCTTCCCCCTCCCCCCTTCCCCCTCCCCCTTTCCCCCTCCCCCCTTTCCCCTCCCCCTTTCCCCCTCCCCCTTTCCTCTCCTTCCCCCCCCCTTTCCCCCCTCCCCCCTCCCCTTCCCTCCCCCCCTTCCCCCTCTCCCCACTTTCCCCTCCCCCCTTTCCCCCTCCCCCCCTTTCCCCCTCCCCCCTTTCCCCCCTCCCCCCTTTCCCCCTCCCCTCCCCCCTTTCCCCCTTTCCCCCCTTTCCCCCCTCCCCCTTCCCCTCCCCCTTTCCCCTCCCCCTTCCCCTCCCCCCTTTCCCCTCCCCCTTTCCCCTCCCCCTTTCCCCTCCCCCTTTCCCCCTCCCCCCTTTCCCCCTCCCCCTTTCCCCCTCCCCCCTTTCCCCCTCCCCCCCTTTCCCCTCCCCCCTTTCCCCCTCCCCCCCTTTCCCCCTCCCCCCTTTCCCCTCCCCCCCTTTCCCCCCCCTCCCCTTTCCCCTCCCCCCTTTCCCCCTCCCCCCTTTCCCCTCCCCTTTCCCCTTTCCCCCTCCCCCCTTTCCCCTTTCCCCCTCCCCCCTTTCCCCTTTCCCCCTCCCCCTTTCCCCTCCCTCCTTCCCCCTCCCCCTTTCCCCCTCCCCCTTTCCCCTCCCCCTTTTCCCCCTCCCCCCCTTCCCCCTCCCCCCTTTCCCCCTCCCCCCCTTTCCCCCTCCCCCCTTTCCCCTCCCCCCTTTCCCCCTCCCCCCCTTTCCCCCTCCCCCTTCCCTCCCCCCTTTCCCTCCCCCCCTTTCCCCCTCCCCCCTTTCCCCCTCCCCCCTTCCCCCTCCCCCCTTTCCCTCCCCCCCTTTCCCCCCTCCCCCTTTCCCCCTCCCCCCCTTCCCCCTCCCCCCTTCCCCTCCCCCCTTTCCCCCTCCCCCCTTCCCCCTCCCCCCTTTCCCCCTCCCCCTTCCCCCTCCCCCCTTTCCCCTCCCCCCTTTCCCCCTCCCCCCTTTCCCCCTCCCCCCCTTTCCCCTCCCCCCTTTCCCCCTCCCCCCCTTTCCCCCTCCCCCCCCTTTCCCCCTCCCCTCCCCTTTCCCTCCCCCCCCTTTCCCCCTCCCCCCCTTTCCCCTCTCCCCCCTTTCCCCTCCCCCCCTTTCCCCCTCCCCCCTTTCCCCCTCCCCCCTTTCCCTCCTCCCCCCCCCTTTCCCCTCCCCCCCCTTTCCCCCTCCCCCCCCCTTTCCCCTCCCCCCCCCTTTCCCCCTCCCCCCCCTTTCCCCCTCCCCCCCCCCTTTCCCCCTCCCCCCCCTTTCCCCCCCCATCCCCCCCTCCCCCTCCTTTGATCTTCATCCCACTTTTGGACAGTTACCAAGCCTAAAAACAAAGGGACACACCTAGGGCCAGGTGAACCCCCTCCCTCACCTGTGACTCCTCCCCTGTTGCCTATAAGAGCCTAGCCCAGAACCCCCCCAGTCTTTCCTTCCTGTCCTCCGGACAGGGTTACCTGGGAGGTGGCATTGGGGGGAATCTGTTGGTTCCGGGGGCGGCCACATTGCTTCTCCCTCTCGTTCCCAGGCCCGGCCTGGCCCACCTTCTCCAGGCATTGTCTTTGGTGGGTTCGGGGTTGGCCGGCTCCTGCGCTGACGTTTGCAGGGCAGTCCGGAGCGTCTGCGCGCGGGAGTCGCATATTGTGGATGCAACTTCCGGGGTCCTCCGGCGCTTGGTGCACATGTGCCGGGGGTTTGGCGCCATCTTGCTCCGGGGGTTGCTGCTTTGGTGCCACACCTGGTGCAGACGTTTGCCTGGAAGGCCGTGGGTCAGCGTTGGCTGTTTAGTCCGGCTCCTGTGTTTCCTCCGCTCGCCCCAGATTAGGTTGGTGTCCTTGTGGTGGGCTGCTTCACAGGCCCGGTTGTGGTTCCCCCATCTCAGGTCCTGTGCCTTCGATGGTTGCGGCCCTGGGGGTGGATAGCCGAGGTGACCAGTGGGCTGTGTGATTACGCTGCTGGGCTGCCGATCCACCTAACCTTACCTGTGGGGGTTCGTATCCCCTCGCCGCGGTGTTTTTACTCTATGCAAGTTTTTGCATGTGGCCAACTCCAGTTGAAGTGGTAGAGGCCAAAACAGTAATTGAATTTAAGCAGGCATGGGATAGGCATAAGGCTATCCTAAACAAAAGATAAATCCAGGTAAAGTATCCATGTAATTGGGCAGACTAATGGGCCGAAAGGTTCTTATCTGCCGACATTTTCTGTTTCTAATTGTGTTTATCAACTTCAGCGCCGGGGTTGCACATTCTGTGCTGTACAGCGGGCTCTTGGAGGTTTGGCTCCTGGTGTGCTACGAGGCGGAGGCGTCTTGATCTGGCTGGTCGGCCTTGGTGTCTGGCTCCTCGCCTTTCTGCTGCCGGTTTTGCGGCCATGCGGTCTGCTGCTGCCCTGGCCCCACTTGTTTTTGCCACTCGAGGTCCCCCCGGATGTCCTTTCGGCTCCACGGATGCCTGAGCAGGAGTGTTGTTCGGGTTGGGGTCATTGTTCCTGCCTCTCCCGGTTCTCCTCGGTTGCAGTCTGCCTGGTAGGGGTTTGTGGCCACAATGTGCTTCGCTGTCTATCTCCTGCCGTCGGGCGCCTGTTCCTCCTTGTTCAGTCTACTTCGGTAACAGTTGGGCCATGGCTCGGTGGGTTAGGGCACCGGTCTGTTCCGCCGGGGGGGTCCTGATTCTCTTCTTGGCGGCGCTGCCTGAGTTGTTTTTTTTTTCTTTCCGTCTTCGTCTGGGATGTAGCGCTTTCCTCCATGACACTGGCTTTGCGAGCCTTGGGCCTTCATGTGGTGGGCCATCAAGCGGTCTGGCTCTGGTCCTGGTCGGCGGACAGGGCGTCTGTCTTCGTTCTGTGGTCTGTCCTTGAGCCTGGCATGCTGTGGGTTTCGGTGTTGCGGAACTTGTTGCGGGTGAGGCTCATCCGCAGGCTCGCCAGTGAGATGCCTGGAATCATGGATTCTGGGGTCGGGGGTCCTTTGTCCCTGCAGCTGGCGTTCCGTCCCTTTCGTCTGCGTGTGCTGGTTCAGGGTCCCTGGGGTTCGTCTGTTCAGTCGCTTCTGCCTTCGGATGCCTGGGTTTTGGAGCTTGTTCGGTCTGTGTTTGCTCCTCGTAATGCCTTCCTGCTCTCCTCGTAGATGTTGATTTCTCGGTGGTCCGGGGCCTGTTGGTCACGGGATGATCGATCCTGTGCCTTCCCAGGACTGCTTCCATGGTATCTCCTCTTGTCTCTTTCTGGTGGGGCGACCGGTTGGCTCCTTTCGCCCCCTTCTAGCCCTTTGGTCTGTACTTCTGTGTGTGTCTCGGACGGTGCCAGATGGATTCTGTTGGCACTGCATCTCAGACTCTGCGGCCTGGTGGTACCAGGTCCCGTGGCTCTGCGGGATGCCTCTCTCCATGTCCTGGTCGCCCTGGTGAGCTGGTGGTTTCTCAGGTTGCTGTTCGTTCTGGAGGCTGTTATTTTGTTCTGTTTCAGTTCCGGTGCTTCCCTGTGGGCTGTCTTCCGGTCCTGGGAGTTTTTTTTCCTCGGGTTGCGTTGTGCTTCCTGCTTTGCGTCTGGGGGGGCCTGTCCATTGTCACCTCTCTGGCTGACTGGCTTCTCGTGGTCGCTTCCGTGCCGCTCCTGGATGCTCCTGTGGCCCGCACTCTCGAGGTTCTGTCCCAGCGTGGGTGGCTGGGGCCGCTGTCGTGCCTGGTGCCCGTGCAGGGGATTGTCTTCTGGGTTCGTGTTGGGTAGGTCTCTTATGGCTCTCCTTTCTGTTTCCTCTGTGGCCCAGCTTCCCGGTCCTGTCTGTGGTCTTCATGCTTCTCCTGGGGGCTCTGTCTGGTGTCTGTGGGCATCTGGCAGCCGCTCTCCCAGCTGTGCCTGGGCTCGGGCGCACACCGGCGGTCTGCTCAGTGTTATCCTGTCCCGTTGGCAGAGGAGCCTGGCCTTCCTGGACCATCGCGTGGGGGGGCGCTCCTTGTCTGGACATCCGGGCCCGTGGGGGTTCGGGATCCTTGGACTTGCGCTCTGTCCTCCTCCTTGCTGGGAGCTTTGGGCCGTCTGGGAGGCTATTCGGGCGTTCACTGTCCATGGACGGGCCGAGTGACTCCAGTTGATCCCGTCTCCTCGGGGGGTTGCCTGGATGGACTTGAGGGAATCTGCTCTCGCCTCTTCTTTTGTTCTGTTCTGTGCGGCACCTTTTTTGGTCTAGGTGGTGGTGCGGGTGTTCTCGGCACTCGTGAGGTCTTCTGGCGGGGCGTCTGTCGCAGGGGGTCTGGTCCCTGTCCCCGGTGTTGTTCTCGGAGTTGGTGTCGGTTAGGTGGGCTGTCCGTCGATGTCATGGCTACCAGACTCTCTGCTGCGCTTCCTCGCTTTTGCTTCTCTCGGAGGTGGCCTGTCCAGCTCCGGACGCCTTCTCGTTCCGGGGGGGCCTTCGCTCTGGCTTCTGTCTTCCCGCTGTTCAGGATGGGCCTGGCTTCGTTGTTACGGTCCTTCCTTTCTGCCCTCGCGGTGTCTGGTTCCGGAGGTGTTGCTTCTGTCTCGTTGTCGCTGTTTGGGGTCCTCCCGCTCTCGGACTCTCTGCTGGACTTCCCTGCTCTCTCAGCCGGGACGCTGGGGTCCTTGGGACTGGCTGCGTGTCTGCTGCTGCCTCCATTCTGCCCTCTCGGGGGTTCCTTGTTGGCGAAGGACGCGTGGCCCTCGTCTCGGCTACTTCTGGTCAGGGTTGGCGCACGTTGTCTCCTGGTGTGGGGGGCTTTGTCTGGACCCGGTCTCGGTGTCCCTTCCTTGGCTGCTGCGCGTCCCGGAGCGGGGATTCCGCATGGGGTTGCGGCCTGGGACTCTCAGGGTGCCTGTGGCTGCTGTCTCTACGGTCGCTCTGGGGGCATTGGCTCTGCCTCCTTGGTGCGGATGGTTTTGGGGTTGTGTCCTCTCTGCAAGGTTTTGGGTGGTGCTCCCTTGACCTTCTGGCTTCCTCCTCCTTATGGGTTTTGTCTCTGTAGTCAGTGTTCCTCGCGGTTCTCCCCTCGTCCTGGAGGGTGGGGGGACTGCAGGCTCTGGCGTGTTCCCCTCCCATCTGTTTTCCAGGCTGGCGCGGTGGTGTTGCGTCCCTTGCTTGGTTCTGTCCTGCGGTTGCCTCTCCGGGGACCCTTTCTGTGACGCCTCAGTCTCCTCTTCTCTGGGCTGTTTGCCCTCCCTGGATGTGGCGGGGGTCCTGATGGTCTCTCTGGTTCGTCTCGGCTCCTGGTGTTGCTCTGCTGTTTTTTTTTTCGTGGTGCCTCCTAGAGTGCTGGTGCTTCTCGTCCTTCTCTTGCTCAGTGGGTTCGTCGGCCTCTCTCCTTGGCTTCTTCGGCTGGTGGCGGTGTTCTCCCCTTGGGGGGGGGGCTGGTCTCGCTCCTCTTGATTGGTGGCTGCTTCCTGGGCCTGGCTGCTGCCTCTATGGCGGACCTGGTGTGTGCGGCTGCCTCCTGGTCCTCTCTTCACACTTCCCGCGTCGCTCCTGTCTGGTTGTCCTGGCCTCTTCTGAGCCGTCTTTTGGGCGTCCGGTACTGCGGGCGGTGGTTGAGTCTTGTTCCCTCCCTCGATGTGGGGCTTTTTATGTCCCATGATTACTGCCGCTCGACGTATAAAAAAAATGGTATTTTCTTACCGTAAATATTCTTTTCCATAGTGGTAGCGGCAGTACCGCTTCCCTCCCTCTTGTGTTGGTTTTTGCTACTCCGGTTCTGCTTGTCATTGACTGGGGGGGGGGGGGTTCTGGGCTAGGCTCTTCTTATAGGCAACAGGGGAGGAGTCACAGGTGAGGGAGGGGGTTCACCTGGCCCTAGGGGTGTCCTTTTTGTTTTTGGGCTTGGTAACCTGTCCAAGTGGGATTGAAGATGAACCCATGCGTACTGCCGCTCGACGTATGGAAAAGAATATTTACGTAAGAAAATACCGTTTTTCACTATTCTGTGTTTTTTTCTTTTTCTTTTTTTTGCAAGAAATCTTCTCGCCGGCTGCATTCACCCCCGCGCTTTAATTTTTCTCGCAGGGAGCTTAAGAAAGTGGAGGAGCAATGCCATTTTGAGAAGGCCAAGGTGGACGTCCGATCTCAAAACCTGAAGAAGCTGAAAGACAAATCTGAGGAGTATAAATACAAAATCCAGGTTAGCATGGTGAGTTTTATCGCTACATACCACAATATTAACACCATGTGACTACTGCAACCTCTTCATTAACAGCACTCCGTCACCTCCTCGTACCCGCTCGCCACACTCTCACCTTCAGGGTTTTTCCTGAGTTGCCCCCCCCCCCCCCGTCTATATGGAACTCCCTCAGTCACAACATTTAACTTTCCCCGAGCCTTCAGTCTTTAAAGACGTATCTATAAACACTTTCCTTTAGAGAGACCTCTTGGCTCGCTCCATAACCC